>JASAMX010027102.1:0-53129 GCA_030248175.1 Microlaimidae sp. YZB2_3
TTATTTTTTATTTAAGAAAGTGTATCTCGGCAACGGAATAATTATAAACATATGTCATTGCGCAGCTAAAACTATAGTTTATTAGGTTATTTTTTTAATTTAATTCAAAAAAGTGGTAGACTAGCCTTGAAAAATGCTCTAAGAATAGAGCAGGAAAAAGGGGCGATTTTTCCCCGGGCGTATGTTTTGACAGAAAAGATGTGGACTAGGCTGAGATGAACATTATGTGGACTATAGGAAGTTTGCATTTGGTTTGGGCAGCTGCTCACTAAATAAAAATTTCTACCATAAGATAATGATTTGTTTACACAATGATCTAATCACACAGCACTGTTGCGTTTTTTGTTTTGATGAAATGTCAATTTAAAAAATCACACTCACAGCAATCTTTGGCAAGTGCGAAATCACCACTTTTTCAAATTTATAGTTGTTTCTTACACATACAAATATAATCTTCTAATTGAAAAAGTGGCGATTTCGCGCTTGCCAAAGATTGCTGTGAGTATGATTTTTAAATTGACATTTCATCAAACTAAAAAAACGCAACAGTGCTGTGTGATTAGATCAATGTGTAAACAAATCTTATGGTAGAAATTTTTATTTAGTGAGCAGCTGCCCAAACCAAATGCAAATTTCCTAAAGTCCACATAATGTCTATCTCAGCCTAGTCCACATCTTTTCTGTCTAAACATACGCCCGGTGAAAAATCGCCCCTCTTTCCTGCTCTTTTCTTAGAGCATTTTTCAAGGCTAGTTTCAACGTGTTTTTTACACAAAATCAAAAAATTAAATAACAATAAAGTTTTTAATTTTAACGGTAACATTTAAGCAAAAATGCAGAAGAGTAACAGAGTATCTGACTGACAGTGCATAAGAATAAAACAATTGTTCTAATAAAGCAATCAACATCGTAAATTTTTCAACGTCTAAGATTAACCTTGAGTAATCATTTTTTACTGTTTGCAAAAATTATTAAAATTACAGAATTAAAAAAGGTACCAAAATAAGAATTTTTTGCTGTATACAAAAAATGCTAAAAAATTTTAAAATGGAACCAAAATTAAAAAAAAATCAAAAATCGTAGTTTGCTTCGTTTCTTTAGTTATCAGAAATCGATGCACAATGATATGTTTCACCATTTTGGAAGACTTTAATTTAATATCAGTTTACGTAAAAAATCCTCATCCGCAAAAATATGAGGCAAAAAAGGTAGATATTAAATGCAGGCAAGTAGAAAGCAGGATGGAGGCAGCTAGGAGGCAGCCTAATTTTCAATAAAGGAGGGAGTACAAGGCAGTTAAAAACCTGCCTTCCCTACTGAGGCAAGGCACTTCTTCCTTACCTGGTTAAAAATTTTAAAATGTTAAAAAGCACAATTGTTTTTAGTGCACCAATGAAAGACAACTGCCGCGTTATTCTTTGGGAGAAACATGATGGGTTAGAAAAGAAAATCACCATCGCTTTTTCCAATATATACCAACAAAGCTCTCCTCTTATCTCTTCTCGTACCACTGTGCTGGATAGAATTAAAGTCAGTTAGGTGTTACAAACCTAAAATTTATAAAAATACGACTTAGAAAAATTAGCTCCTAAAACGTACAAAATCTTAAAAATAATACAACGCTAAAACATAAAAAATCCATAAAACAAAAACAATAAGCGGAAATTGACACTGACGCTTCGCGAGCATGTTTTCAATAATGAATATTCAAAAACAATAAAAGCAGCTCTGCCCAAACAGGTTATTTTAGAGGAATACGCCACTTCAAAGATTGTAATGAATTTGAATTTTTATAGAAAATCACCATCGCTAATCTGGAAAAATAATCATCAGGTGTTGTTCTTTTGCAGCGTCTCGGGTTGCTTTTAGGAGAAAGTGCAGGCTTTACAGGGTCTCCTGCATTTAAAAGCAACTAATTTAAATTCTTTTATTATTAAAGAATGTTTATTTATATAAAAATTAAGAGACGTTTGCTTTTGCATCATTTAAAACACAGCAACATTTTTTTCAATTTAAGTTTTTCTTCTTACAGGCTAGTATTGTAAAACAAGTCCCTACTGGACATTTTTTGAGTAAACAGATTTTAAAATCTGCTAAGACGGTAATCTTAATCTGTAATCTGCGTCTGCCCTTTGCATAATCTGCATAGGGAAGATAAGTTTCAGGTAATGCAACAACAACAACAACAAAATTTGCTAACTCATATTAACAAATTAATGTGAGTTTACTAATGAGTATACTCTTATTAACATCCCTTCAAGTTTTCAAATTACTGCATTATAAAAAATAGGACTATTACCATGAAGAGCGTATAGCCAAATTTTTCTAAGGGGTAGAAAGAGGGGTAATTTTCAATAAAAGGCACAGGGCCTTAGTGACCGACAAGAGAGTAAGAAGCCACATCAAACTCAATAATCAAGAAATCATACCTCTTGCTTGGAAAATTTTAAAAAATAATTGCTTGCAGGGGAAATTGTTTAAAAAAAATGCATTTACTTGTTTTTAGCAAAAAAAGTATTAGAAAATTTTATTATTAAAAATAAAATGACAGGATGAGGGAGCAGCACCTTATTATTGGATTTTGGTGACGTAGAAATAGTTCGTGAGTAAAATACTTAACAAGTATAAATCCAATTGGCAGATAAATTTTTTTCAGAACTTTAAAACTTCAAATCTTTAAACTTTTGTATACAGAATATATATCTTAAAGATGCAGTACTTATTCAAAGTACTGCATCTTTAATCTTAAAAATGAAAATTTTAAAATTTTAATCCTAAAAATAAAATGACAGGATGAAAGAGCAGCGCATTATTATTGGATTTTGGTGACGTAGAAATAGTTGGTGAGTAAAATACTTAACAAGTATAAATCCAATTGGCAGATAAAATTTTTCCAGAACTTTAAAATTTCAAATCTTTTCACTTTTGTATACAGAATATATATCTTAAAGATGCAGTACTTAGTCAAACTTGTGTCTACAATTCTGATGATTTTTTGGCAAAATTTTACCTTGTTCCCCAATACATTTTAACTTTTTGCATTATTGAAATATGTTAAACGGTGCAAAAGACATGATCATTTAAAAATAGCTATGGCGTTTAAAGTTTTTTTACTATTTTAAGATAAGATTTAAGATTTAAGGGTTTTTTCTTTCTTTTCTTTTTTTTAACAAAATCATCAAATTTGCGACTTAATCGCCGCCAACATAAACTATAATTCTAACAAAATTTCAATATAGCTATCTGAAATGACTTTAAAGGCTCAAAAAAAGCAGTAATTAAAGTCGGTTTTAAAACTTTTTTTGAATGCCTCCAAACAATCAATTACTTGAGACGGGAGTAGATTGTTCCAACGTATAACGACCCTATTTGCAAAATAAAATTTCCTTGCATTAATATGAATTTCTTCAACAGCCAATTTAAAGGAATTACCGCGGGTACTCTGCAGGTTAAGCTTAAAAAAACCATTGGTTTGCAAATTGTTTAAGCTATGTATGTATAATTTTAAAGCATTCGGTTTTGTCTCTTCTGTCCTTTAATCTTTCTAAACCTAGGTAATCTAGCCTTTGTTCATAACCAACAGGTAACAACTGGCATTTATAAAACAACCTCTAGTGAAATTATGTTGCGCTTTTTCCAAAATGTTTATATCTTTTTGTAAATAAGATCACTAGCGTACTCCAGAATTGTTCTAACATAGAACTTAAACGCTCTGAGAAGATTATTTCTAGAGTTTAAATTGAATATTCTAAAAATTAGGGATGTCACTCTCCTTACTTTTTTGCTGCGATTTCACAGTGTTTAGAGAAGTTCATATCATGAAATATATAAACACCTGGGTCACGCACCAATTCTGTAGTTGCAAGTACATTATTACCAAGCTTATATTTACAAATTAACTCTTTGCTATGATTTCGAATATGAAAAACTTCACATTTATGATCTGATAATTGCAGTTGCCAGTCTTTTGACCAGCTGTATATTCTGTCTAAATCTTTTTGAAGTCTTAAAGTTTGAATGTGGTAGTCTTTGGATAAAGATTTTGCAAACAACTTTATATCATGTGCAAAAAGCTTAATTTGTGAGTACTTAACACAATCAACTATATCATTAATATATATAAGAAATAAAAATGGGCCCAAAACAGAACCCTGCGGAACTGAACTTTTTACAGGATATGATTTGGATACTGAGTCATTACTTAAAACTTTAATATCCCGCCCAACTAAAAATTTTTTTATTCATTTTAAAAATTTACCAGAAACACAATATTTTTCTAGCTTATCTAGCAATTTTTGATGCGACACGGTGTCAAAGGCCTTGGCAAAATCCAAGTATATGACATCGATTAGTGCCTGCATCCACTCATTAAAAGTTTCTAACAGCTGTGTTATTGTAGAATTTTGTGCTTTAAAAACATGTTAAAATCTTAACAAAATGATATGGAAAAAGCAAGAAATTCTTCTTTAACAAGTTAGTCACACGGCGGCGCGTCACGCCGCAACACTTCCACCGCATCAAAATTATTATGACCAATCGATAGCGCATCAACCATTACATATGTATACAAAATTTTATGTCTATTAGCCTATTAAATCTAAAGTTATAGCTGATTCAATGTGCATAAATAAGAGTACTAACATTTTTGATCATCTGATCACAGTACCAGGCGAGCCACGCTCCCCCAATTATAATTTTTATATCAATTACATCCAAACCACGATTCTGCCTAAAATTCTTTTTCAGTCCCAACTTCAAAACTAAGACGAAACAATACAATTAGCTTATACATAATCATTAAAAACAGAAGTCACCTAACCGACACTATAAATTATAAAATGAATAGACTATAATATATATTATAAAAATGAGAAACTGTAGAATTTCCCACAAGAAGTAAAATGATTTGGACTGTGGTTTAATTCTCAAGCACAAAAAATATCACGAAAACATATTGAAAGAAGTACAATGTAGTGTCCGGTAAATGGGTACATACCTCATATCATGAAGCAGTGTCATATATAACGCACCAAGAAAATTATGGGACGTTAGAGCTAGGTTAAAGAGCCAAAAAAGAACCTAAAAGCCAAGCAGCGAGAACAAAAATGGCCAAACATTTCAGACATAATGAGTATGGAATACCAATAAAAACATTATTTTTGTTTAGGTTTGTGACACTATGCCTTTAGGTCGATTATTTAGCAAAAATCGCATCCATGAGTTACAAAAAAGTCGTAAGGATTCACAAAGGTATTACCTTTCTCTGTATTATCATGTAAAAAATTTTAAACGTTAAAATAACAAGATATTATTGAATAAAATTTATTTGTGTTTTGCATAATTTTATAATTCTAAACTGAAATTAAAAAATTAAGTGTTTTGTGCTGAAATTTTTTAACCGATTCTATTATTAGACTTTGGTGGGAACCAATGTTAAAAAATTGTACAAAATGTTGTAAAACATTGTAAAATAAACTTCTGTTAGGCATATGCCAATACATTTTTACATCCCTATTACAATTCGAATTCGAGGTCGCATAAAAAATATTGTCTTTGCTTGTTTTCCTATGTTTTTTAAACGCTTTTCGCTGGAAGTTTCATCAAGATTAATCAACATGATCAAAAAATTTATGCAAACGTCATTAAAATAAATTTGTAAATTATAATGTCTTTCCTTTTACCATAATTATCTGCTATACTAATTGCTAGTGATGGGCGAATTTCGGAACTGAAACCCCAGAACACTGAAACCGGAGCTGAAACCGGAATTGAGATCAAAAATCCGGAATAGGAACCGGAATCTACCAATTGCATTTAAACGACGCATTGCATTGTTTTAATAGACTAGAAAAAATTAGCACGTCATGACTTTAAGAATCCTCAAAATGAATGTCACATAGTATTTGTGGTCACGTCAAATATGTTTTGCTCTGTGGGAATGGTTGTGGGAGGAGCTGTGTTAGCTAACTAGCGCTTGGAAAAAAAATAATCTCCAATGAATGAGAGATCTACATTTTTTTCCTAAGCGCTAATTGGCTAAAAGTAATTCTAGATTGTCATAACTCAAGTAACATATTTCGGATTAATTTTACTTTTATTCGAGTTTTAAATTTCACTTACTCTTACTTTTACTCTTACTCGACTTTCAAAATTTTAATTACTTTTACTTTTAATCTTACTTAATTTTTATCTGCAAATACTCAAATTATTTAAGTAAAATTTAATTAATTCCCTATGGGCTTGTTGTAAAATGAGTGGTAGAAGAAAGTTTTTTAAGCCGCTAACGAGCTAAAAACATTTATTTAGACCAAAAACTTATTTAAATTAAAATTCACACGTAAAATTAGCAAAAAATTTCGAATGGAACTAACGGAACTCTGGAGCTCTAAAAATTGGTGTTTCACTCCGTTTCAAAATTAGTTTTATTATACTTTTACTCTTACTTTTACTTAAAAAAATAGATCTTACTTTATTTAAATGCCTTACTAACCACCTTTAGCATAACTAACCTTTAGTAATCTTACACTTATCTTACATTTAAATTTATTGTTTTTTTACTTCTATTTCTTTTATCTTTGTGTACTATTTATTTATTTTATTATTTAGTTTACCTTAATTTACCTTAAATTTTTTGGTTATTTCATTTTTAATATTATTATTTCGTTTATATTATTATCTTAAAAAAGGATGTAAAACTCACATCTTCTTCCTGTGATTCTCTAGTAGGGGTGGGGGCCTTGACTAAAACTACACCAACAACAGTGTTGGTATAGAGTATTAGGCGGTCATATGGAATATCCATAGCCGGCCCGCTTCTGCTCTAAAAAATAATATAAAACTTTGATCGTTTACTTTTACTTTACTTAAAATCAAAATCTCAAATTAAATTTACTCATAATTTACTGGAATTAAAATCTTTCAATTACTTTTACTTTTACTTAAAATAATGGAAAATCATTACTTTTTACAACAGAGAAAAAATAACATAAATTTTTAACGAATAGTATTTTATTGATCAAAGATATTTATGCATTAAAAAAAGTTTAGGTAAAAAGGCTTTGGTTGATGACAATTTTTTTGGAGTTCAAAACATTTACATTATACATGATACTATCATAGCGGAATCTATCAGTATATTTTTGCAAGTGGGAGATCAAATAGCGGAACGAACGTACAAACAGCAAGTCATTGGATTTCGAATGTGCGAATATCAAATCAGGTGATATTTTGGGTTTTTTTAAAACTTTACTTTCTTATCAAATTTTACCGTTTGTTGTGATACATTTTTTTTACATAAATACTATTTTTAACTGTAGTGTTCAAAATACAAATTTATAAGGAATTATAAAACTGTATTTAATTTTAGACATACTTTAAGAACCATTGCACGTCTTAAATATCCAATTGGACACCTTCCTGTAAAGAATTTCAGCAAAAGAGGTAACAAACTTTTTTTTATATAAAAACAATTTTTAATTTAAAAAAAATAGGTGTGAGCTGAGCACACGCATAAAGTTTGACTCATATTGTATCATCAATAACAGAGAAGTTTATGAAGCATAAGTTTTAATACATTAAAAGTTTATGTCTTTGCAAAAAAAAATTAAAAAAATACTGCTCTGAATAAAAAGTTTGGATTATAAAAAAATATAAACTGTTTTTTTCCAGATTTTACTTTTTTGCAAAAATGGTGTTTGATTTATTATTTATCAAAATGTTAATTTCTTTAAAAATTCAAAAAACCATTTTACTCGGAAATTCAAATCCTATTGCGACAAAATCGCTGACTAATTATCAGCTTAGGGACAAAAAGTGGAATGGGAAAATCATACTTAAAAAGTAAGTTTATATATGTGATAGAAATACAACCATGGGTATGGTAAATAATAAACAAACGAATGGTAGGTTACATTAAGATATCTTCAGATTCTTCATACTTTTTTGTTTTGTTTTTGTTTATTTCTTTCAAATTTTATACCAAACATTCATTCTTAATGCAATTTGGGTCATTCAAAAAAAATAAATTTTTGTCAATCAAACAGAAATCAGGTCGCCACAATCTTAGCACTTTAATCATTGTTAGTTCAAAAATAACTTTAATTTTAAAATTCCACTTAATTTTCAGCTCGATTTTTAAATCCAATAGGAATTGCTTGGCCCAGATGGAGAACGTATAAATCGCGACCTCGATATCCAACACCAGTTACCAACTCGACGCAAGAAGAAAATGGATCTCAAAAAAGTCCACCAAAGTATCACTTTTATGTTTCTCATTAGAATTTTCTGTTTATTTATAACGCAAAAAAACAATGACTTTTTAGTTCAGTTAGTAAAACTCATTATTATAATTTATGCAGCAAGCCCAGTCAGTTTGTACCAATTTTTAAAGATTGTTTCCTTTGTCTTGTATAGTTTTATAATTATGAATGGCAACAACCACAAGGTTTTCTAAAAAGACTTACCCACTGTGATACAAAGTGAATGCGTGTTTTTTATAATGCATTTAGTGTTTTGCATAGTGGAATTCATTGTACAATGAAGAGTTTATATATAATGGGTTCAATAAAAAAGCGAATTTGAAATTCATTGTTGCTCTGACTGACTTTGTTTGTGTTGTTGTAGTATCCCGGTAAGGACGGGGTCCCTGAATGGGAAAAACGGTGTTTACGTGCCTCTTACCTGCCTCCATCGGAAATTTTGCTGCGTCCTACCTGCCTTCGAGTCAGTTTTAGCTGCCTTCTACCTGCCTCCTAATCTGTATATACTTCAACATAGAAAGCAGGGTCACCTGCCTCCTACCAGCCTCCGAGGCCTTTTTACCTGCCTCAACCCTGCCTCAACCCTGCTTCCACCCTGCCTCCTACCTGCCTCCGAGGTAGTGTTAGCTGCCTCCTAACCTTTATATGCTTCAACATAGAAGGCAGGGTCACCTGCTATCTAGCTGCCTCCGAGGCAATTTTACTTGCCTTCTACCTGCCTCCAGTCTTCCGGATGCAGGTTCAAGAGCCGTCCTTACCGGTTTATAGCAGTGTCTGAAACTTATCTCCCCTACGCTGATTGTGCAAAAGTCAGGCACTAAGACAAGTAAGAACAAAAAAAAAACAATTTCACTCCATAGCTAAAGCCTATTTTATTCAAAATTTTTAACCATGATAGCAATTTTCCCTGGAGTTTTCACTGCGTGCAGCGTTTATCCCATTCCGAGGTTTTTGTAAAGAATTTATTTGAGTCACCTGCTGAGACTATAGGTAAACCAAACGTTGGTGGTGCAGTTATGTACTAAATAAAAAACGGGGATCATGTAACCAATAAAAAACCATTGTTTGTTATTATTATATAGTCTATACAAAAATGACGCGGACTGGCGACAAAACTTAAACTTTGAAATGTTATATATCCATAACGGAATTTAGAATATGTGAGGAACATATATGGGAGCATAGCTTAGACACTTGGCTATCTTTTGAAAAGGTTAAGAAAAATGTTTTTTGATGACGTCATCACTACAGCCGATGCGGTGAAAAAAACCTGGTCCCAAAAAAAAACAAAACTTTTTTATTAGTACGAGATAAGAAACGCTGCTTGGTATGCTGTTAAAACATACTTTTCTGAGTTTATTCTGAAAGTTTGAGCGAAATCGGCACGCTTAATTTTTTATAATGCGTTGAATGCGCGAGTTTATTCTGAAAGTTTGAGCGAAATCGGCACGCTTAATTTTTTTTTATAGTGCGTTGAACGCGCGCGGTTTTTGCTATTTTTTGCGAATTTTTGCCACGCTAATACACTGTACGAATTATTTATTTTGTTTTGATTCCTGGCCAAAGTGTGTACAATATTGATCATATTGTTATGTATTAAATGTCCGCCAATTTTTATTCCTTACTTTTGACCTAAAAATTTTTTTAGGGGTTGACCCCCAGGGGCTAGGGGGGCCCAAACACGAATGCCTAAAATTTTTTGGAAAATTTTTTTATAAAATTATCAGAAATGTAAAATTTATCACATATGACGAATTTTGATATATCGTTTGCTCAAAAAAACCTAATATTAAGCTTACAATAAGCTGTCAAAAATGACAAATTCGAAATTTGGAAGGATTCCAAGCCCATATGCTGACAGCAGCAAACCTTTCAATTAAAAAGTTTTACAAGAATAATAAACCTTAAAAGATTAGTTTTAAATTTTTTAAATTTATTTTAATTTAAAATATTAAAAATTGGTTCAAATAACCCCATGAAAACGCAAGGGGCCAACGCATAAGAGTACGGCACGAAACAGTACCACAAAATAGTCCTGGGTTTCGCAAAAGAGTACGCACAAAATAGTACGCCACAGAACAGTACCGTCAAAAAACAGTACGGCACATAAGAGTCCTGTGTGAATTAGGTTTGCTACACCACGCGACTCTGACGCAAAACAGTACTGGCACGAAAGAGTACTGGCAAAAAAGAGTAAGATATTCACGTTTTGCGTTTGACTCAAAACAGTAAGGGCACAAAAGAGTACTGAAAATATAACTTAATGTTAAGACTATTACTACTAACAGCTGCTTAACTTTATTACGATAAATATTAATGAGCAGCGTTTTTTACAGCAAACTCTTCTATTTTAATAGATCATTTAATAAAGTTCTTTGTTTATGTAACTACATAGTGAGTGTTAGCGCCACTGTAAGCCCCTTGAGCTGTTTAATTTGAGTAAATATAGTTGTGACCGCAGGTACGTTTTAAAACTTTTTTTATTTTCAATTTTTTTTACATTTTTAAAATTTACTGGTAGCTAAGCCGTGGGTTTTTTCTGTTTTATAAAAACTAAGTTATTTAAAAAAAACAAATTAAAAAAATCGTAGACAACAAATTACGCTTCATTACTAATGTTCCTTCCAACTATCTGCAGTTGGCTCATGTTCCTTCAAGGTTTCTTATGCTTAAATGAACGATTTGAAACATATTTAACTTGAAAAATGTTTTAAGTTATTTTCTCTTTTAGGAATATTTTTATAAAGTTTTTAGAAATTTAGTGAAAAATTAATTTAAAAACAGTTTTGACAGAAATTTCAAAAAGCAAAAACAGTTTTATTAAGCAAAAAACTAATATTTTATAAAAATCAGTTTTAAAACCTATTGCAGAATTTAAAACTGTAACTTTCTCATTTGTTTTGTATGCATCATAAAACCAACATATGTTATACAGAGAAGCATGTTTAACTTCACAACTGATTATACTTTTTAATTAGGGTAGAATACATGATTTATTTGGGCCTATAACAAATAAACATGTTCCCTGTGGAGCTCCGGAACGCCAGTTTTGGAGCCTTGCAGAATCTTCATAAACACACGGGGCGCCAGTTTATTTTCAAAATAATTTAGCATAAAATTAAAGAGTAATATTTTAATTTTTCTTATTTTTTGCGGACTCAAAGTTTCTAAACAATGATAAATACAAAAAAATAATTGTAAAAAAATGGCTAAAATAACATAAACTTTTTAAAATTAAATAAATTGGAGGATGAAATAATAAGCGCAGATTCTTACTTTTTTTGTTTTAATAATCGTTTTTTCGGAGAATGATAACTTAATAGCACACATAACATAATTAACAACTTTGATTTAGTTAAAAAAACAAAAAACTCTGGATTGTTATTTAAAAAAAATGCATTATTATTTCTATCGAATAATTTTTTTAGCAAAAGTCAAAACGTGATTTATTAGCATTTAAGAACATACGATTAAAATAAAAAAAGTTATTTTTTTTTATTCAAGATAGCTCCAAAATGCACATCTTTTACTACACGATAATTTTTATACACCGTTTGTCTGCTTACTTCTAATAACCTAAGCGCGACAGAAAAAAGAATGAACAAAAAGAATTACCAACATTACCACGGCCCAAAAATTATACTTTAATTTGCGTAAATTGATTTCTTAAATATGCAAATTTCCATTTGAATCACTAAAATCAGCTAGTTTTTGCACGCAATATCACAGTACTTTTTTGCGTCCGTACTGTTTCGTGCGTACTCTTTTGCGAAACCCGGGACTATTATGTGGTACTGTTTCGTGCCGTACTCTTATGATAGGGAGCCAAAACGCAATATAAATTTTCGACAAACTTTCAAAATACTTCTTTACGTCATGCAAATTTTTGTTATTACGTCATATTTGATGATTTTTTTTTGGCTTTTCCGCAAATAAAATGACCCAATTCAGACCAGATCGCGGACTCAAACGTTTTTAAACGAAAAATAGGATTACTTTAAAAAATTACATTGGGATATTGGCAAAAGTTGGGAGACATAGTTATTAGAAATTTGTTTTTGTATTGACAAACGGTGAAATATGTTTACAAGTAAGAAAACACTTCAAAAAGAGCATTTTTAGCTGCGATATTTGGCAATTTTGTAGTAGCATTTTAACTTTAAAAATATGTTTTTCTAATAAAATAACCTGAAAATTCGAAAGAAAAAAAAACTTTTAGGGCTTATTTTTTAGAAAAGTTTTTAATTTAAAGGTTTGCTGCTGCCAACAAACGGGTTTGGAATGGTTCCAAATTTTAAATTCGTCATTTTTGACAGCTTATTGTAAGCTTAATATTAGGTTTTTTTGAGCAAACGATATATCAAAATTCGTCATATGTGATAAATTTTACATTTCTGATAATTTTATAAAAAAATTTTCCAAAAAATTTTAGGCATTCGTGTTTGGGCCCCCCTAGCCCCCGGGGGGTAAACCCCCCAAAAAAATTTAGGTCAAAAGTATGGAATAAAAATTGACGGACATTTAATATATAACAATATGATCAATATCGTACAAATTTCGATCAGGAAGCAAAAGAAAATAAATATTTTAGACAGTGTATTAGCGTGGCAAAAATTCGTGAAAAATCGCGAAAACCACGCGCATTCAACGCATTATAAAAAAAAATTGAGGCAGCTGATTTCGCTCAAACTTTCAGAAAAAACTCAGAAAAGTATGTTTTAACAGCATATCAAGCGGTGTTTCTTATCTCGTATTAATAAAAAAGTTTTGTTTTTTTTTGGACCAGGTTTTTTTTTTTACAGCAACGGCTGTGGTGATGACGTCGTTGAAAAACATTTTTTTCTAACCTTTTCAAAAGATAGCCAAGAGTCTAAGCTTTGCTCCTATATATGTCCCGCACATATTCTAATCTTCGTTAGGGACATATAACATTTCAAAGTTTGAGTTTTGTCGCCAGTCCGCATCATTTTTGTATGGACTATAGTTTATAAAAACCATGCTTGTCAGAATCTTACTGTTACGTTGTACATCAGAAGCAAAGATGTTCCTTGCAGGGCCATTGGTGCTTTGTTTGTGCGTTGTCTTTGGCCTGAGAACATGATTATCTTTCTCTCCGTGGGTTTATAGCGTTTCTTAAATCAGTAAGTGACTCAAAATAAGGCCACGCAGAGGTGCCAACATAGTTGGCAGTTGTCGCTTGTATCAACTTTTTTTAATTTTAATTTTTAAAATAAATACCAACTCAGCACAGGAACATAAATTGATTATCGTGTTAAAAGTCCCATTATCTCTAAGCCCAGTTTCCACCTGGTTGTCAGTTACCGACACTCAGGCGGAGCTATTGACAGATTTTTTTTGGTCGGCCACCAATTTAGGATGTTAGAAATATGGTTTATTTTTTTAATCACAAAAGAACAAGCGCAAAAGCAACTGGATGAATGTTGAATAAAGTGTTTTTGCAAAAGTTTTTTATTTGTGTTATTCTGCATTATCAACATTTTCATACAAAATATGAATTTTTTGTGATATTCTTAATTTTTGCTTTTTGCTTAAACTGTATCAAATTTAGAACGAAGCACTATATAATCTTAAATTAACTTCTATTTAAGGTTTAAAACAGTTAATTTTCATGTTTTAATATTTTCTTCAAAATCACTTTGCAATGCGTTTAACTAACTGCACATTTTAAGATTCCGTTAATTTTGGCCACCTTAAAATTTAGATGAAAGAACCTGCCGTTTTTTTTTTTGCTGTTTTCAAATATCATCGTACTATCGTATTTATAAAGAATTTTTTGCTGGTTTGATTTTTTTTGACGTTTTTTAAGCCAAACAAAAATTCAACAAAAAATACAGGTTATTAAATCTTGTTTTTTTAAGGTTTTGACATATTTATTTAAGTTTTGCTAATAACTATTAAAGTTTTCAAACGGAAAAAAATTAAGTTATAGGTACCAAGAAGAATACCTAAGGATAATTTCCAACCTTTAAAAATTTTTTTTGTTCGTTTTGAAACAGTTATAGCCAGTTTTTTCTAGGTGACCGAAGTTAATGGATCACGCCTTAATTTCGGCCTCTATAAAAAAACTTTAAACATTCACTGGTTTTTAAGTGTAGCAGAAATTTAAAAATTTTGCACTGGAATAACAAAGATAGCTGTCGTTTGATTTTTAGACCAAATCTTGAGTCGATTGGAAAAACGAAAAAAACTTATTCAAAAAATAAAAAAAACTGTGGCCGAAATTAAGTCAACTACCCTATATTGCTTTAAAATATTTGTCCAAATTTTTTTCTGCTCGTTTTTATTCTAGTAACTTAGATAGTTTTACTTAACTCTCGTTTTAAAATTATGTTTGTACTGTGTGATAAAATATGCACGTGCTATTTAAGGTAATACCTGAGAAAATTTCACAACTGAAAACATAGGTGAGAAAGGGGGGCAGGGTGCGGTCACCCCCCTAGCCTCGAAATTTTGGGACCCCCCCCCCTAGACGAAAATCTAGGCCCCTCCCTCTCCCTTCAAATTTCCAAATTTTTTATCCCTGACCCCCCTCTAGAATTTGAAATCTGACCACCCTCCCTCTCGGGAAATTTTTAGGTACTTTTTTATACTAATTTTTCTTCCAAAAACGTGAATTTTCATCACCTATTCATACTTTTACACCTTTTTTATACCAGAATATTGTTTTTTCAATAAAATGTAGTATTATCCTATAAAAAGAACAATTATTAAAGTTATTATGGTTTAAAACTGTTTTGCTTTAGACACCGGACCCCACCTAACCCCCCTCCCTCTAGATTTCAAAATTTCGCACCTCGGATCGACCCCCCTAAAAAGCTAGGGTGGTCCGGACCCCCCTGGGACCCCCTCCTAGAATTCAAAATTCGATTTACCCCGGGTAACTACCCCCCTAGCTTCCCGGACCGTTGTCACCTATGACTGAAAAAAAAACCAATAAATTTGTTAAAAAACAGTGTCTTAAAATTACCGTGATGTGTTTATATCTATAAGTTTCTTATCAACAAATCATTGCACCACGGCTAAAAAATAAACTTTATTTTCAGCTCATTATCTGTTACACCCGAAGAGAGCGAAACAGAAATAAAATTACGAAATTCATCAAAACCAAAATTAGAAGATATTACCCCAGTATTTTTTGGATACACCAGTTCACAAGAAAATTTAAACACCGCTTTTCATTTAAGTAAGATAAATACATGAATTTAAAGGATGAATAAAAAGAGTCAAATGATTTTTAAAAAATTTCGCATAAAGCTACCAAAAACTTAAGTTTAAATTTGGCTCACTTTAATAAATAGATAATATTTTCCAAAAATAAATATTTTCCAAAAACAAAAACACAGTGGGCTAATTTTTTCTCTAATGTGTTTTATAATTAACAGTTAAGTTTACACTATGAACAAATGTTTTGAATTGAAAACCAGTTAAACAATCGTTTTTAGTCCTTCTGAACTGGTGATGTTCCCCAGAACTACAGAGCAGAACAACGTTTTTTAAAGCTTTTGACCAACCCCAGGAGCTCTGCGTTATTTTTGTATTAATTTCATAATAAATGCCATAGAATATTTTATGACAATTGCTATGACTTTTTTACGACATTTTTTTTCTAACAATTTTTTTTAATAAATTTAAAACATATTTTAAGCATATAGTTTGGAATCGCTCATTTAACAGGCTCTGAAGCTCTGAACATGTTTTACCTTAAATCGTCAAAAATATAGAGCATAATGTAAGAGAGTCGTAAAATCACTATTTTATTTTATTTGATTTTTAAACAAGAAAAACAGATAAGAGTGTATTTTAAAAATAAATTAAGACACAAAAATTGCTAAATGCCAAAACTGACTTTTTTCGGTGAATTAAAGCTAAAGTCTTCCAGGAGCCTGTTTCATAAAAACGTTTGTAAATTCTAATTTTAAAAACCTCTGCCTATTTTTTGTAAATTACACGATAAAGATTTCTCGACTTGTAATCCAGATGGAGCATCTTCGCGCACTGGTCTGTGCTGATTTGGTTGCAGCCACGTCATTTCATCTCCGCTGACTGATGAATATTCCCCGTGTCGTATATCCTCTATCATGTAATTTACAAAAAATAGGCGGAGATTTATAAAATGAAAATTTACAAACGTCTTTATGAAATAGGCCCCAGGCTGAAATTAAGGGCGTAACCGCTCTCTGTCAGGAAGAAATAAACAATAAACTTGCGAGCAAGAAAAATTAAAAAAAAATTTCAGCGGTTATGTAACCAATTATTATTTAATTGCGTCATGTGTTTCTCTGCACGTGATATTTGCTCAAAGAACGAGTGTTTATACTTTACCACTCATCTATTTTCACCCTGATAAAATTTATGTTTAGTCTTACTCAATTATTGCTGGTTGAAATTAAGCAAAATTTAAAATTTACTAAGAATTATTTTCTAAAAAAAGGATTAAAATCTGTCTTTTAATATGACCAAGTGAAAATTGGTGTCTTGGCGATTACGAAATTTTTAAAAATATAGTGTATGCCTGGTTTTTTCTTAATATTTCAATTCCATCTGTCTTTTTCACGTTTTATAGAAATGTTTACTGGAGCTACGGAGCTTCTAAAAATACCCCAAAACTTCGCACTTTACATTTACTTGTAACTTTTTACCCTCCAATATTATATACATTGTACCCTCCAATATACTTCGGCCAATAAAACGGAGAAAGCTCCAGAGCTCCGCCTCTAAAATAGGTAATTTGGAGTTTATTACTCATTTTTACTTGCGTTTAAAGCTATGATTGTTTTTAATATTAATAAAAAAATTAGTTCATGAAATAATTTTGAAAAAAATGGTCTATGTTAATAATTTTTAATTGTTTATGAAAAGAGACCAAAAACAAGGCGAAGCTTCGAACGTTGGGAAATTAGAACAGTAAAATTTAATATGTACGTAAACCTGTCGTCGATTAGCTGTATTTGCTGCCTGCCTTTTCGCACGCATTAATTCTTGTATGCTACAGCTGGCTCTTTCCTGCCTCGGCGATATTTTGACTGCCTCCGCCTTGCTTCAAACATACCGCAAGCAGTTTTGTGAAACGTATTTGCCACGTTTTTAATTTTAATAGCTGTAGATTACTTTTTCACAAAGAGAAAGAATTAGTTTTTTAAACAAGAAAATAGCAACTTCCGCCCAACCTGGGCTAAAAGTTCTTCATAATCTACCAAATATATGATTTTTTAAATTTACATTAGTGATGTTCTTCATAGCTCCGAGCTCGGGAGCGGAACTCCGCTTTTAGGAGTTCCAGAGCAACCCCCGGAGCTCCACCCTATTTTTGTACTAATTTTATAAATAATTTAAAAAGTGATGCTTAAGATAATTTTCTCAAAATTTTTTGTGATTTAAATTTTTTTTAAAACTTATTCAAAACAATAAAAATAGTTTAATAAAAGATATCACCATTCTGATTGTGTATAATGTAGTTGAAGGAAATGGTGTAGATTTTATTTCAAACCGACATGTTTCGAACTAATTCCTTAGTCCCTTTTCAAGGCTATATTACATTTGTTAGGATCGCAGAACCTAATTTAAATAAATTAAAGAATATAATTTTAATTTTATATTGATTAGTAAAAATATATTTTAATTTTAAATTGACTAGTAAAAATAATTATAATTTAAATCAGGTTTGTTTAAGCCCTCCGAACAAATGTTAACGGCGCTTATCGGGAGAAAGATAAAAATCACTCACTCACTCAATCACTCAGAAAATTATTTAAATTTAAAATCAAACCATTCCATGACTACTAAAACGGGATTAATCAGAACTATGATTTTAAGAGCATTAAGAATATCATCCCCACAATATCTTAACATGGAAATAAATCAAATTAAGAAAATATTTTTAAATTGTAATTACCGACAACGAATTATAAACAACATTATTCATAAAACAACACAAAATTTTCAAAAAGAAACATTAGAAAAATCCCAACTTCAACAAATAAGCACCAATCCACACCAAGCTGCAACTCAATCAACCTCAGATAATTCATTACACTCCCACAAAATTTCTTTAAAAACAATTTCATCATTTTCATTTTCATCTGAAGACTATGCAGTACAACAAAATCAAAAATTATTTCTCTTTATTCCTTATTATCCAACACTACCAGAAAGATTTTACCGAATTTGCAGGGACTTTAATATTTATTTAAGACACTGCTCAGTACCATCACTACGTCTAAAACTTGACAAAGCAAAAACACCACTACCTTTTAATGAAACATCAAAATTGTATTTATTCTATTCCCTGCTCATGTGGAGCGCGATATTTTGGTGAAACAAAAAATGTTGTCAAAGCACGTATTAACCAACACGCGGCTGATTGGAGGCATAACAGAATACGCAACAATATTGTAAATCACAAATTAGATAAATTACCCCCAAAATATAGAAAAACACGAACCAGAGTTCAAAAATTTTCAAATTCATGAACGCGAAAAATACAGTTTTCAACGTAAGTTTAAAGAAGCTATTTTTACAAAAGCGTTCGCAAAGTCAATTAATCGATCTCTTACAGTTTTTGACAACTATGCTCTTCTAATTTTAGCAATGCAAAAAAGGCTTCGTAATATTTAACTATGTGTTTTAGTCTTTTTAAGTAAAAAATACAAAATAGCCTGTAGCATATTTGTGTAAAAATCTTTTTAAAGCTTTTTCTAAAAATTTTCTAAAAACAATTATAAAATAAACAAAACAATCGTTTTTAATAATTTTTGCCTAAAAATTTTTGCCTTAATTTTATCAACAAACACAACATTAATAACTTGTAATTATAAACAATTTCAAAATATAAATCATAAATGTGAAAATATTTTAAAAATTAATCCATATAAAGGTTTCCGTGAAAAATTTAAATATTTGAGAAAATTGCCAAATTTATGTAATATAAATATGCATTACTAATTTTTTATTGTATTTTATTTTGTTTTATTTTCCTGTGTGCCGTTTTATCTTTCTCCCGGTAAGCGCCGTTAACATTTGTTCGGAGGGCTTAAACAAACCTGATTTAAATTATAATTATTTTTACTAGTCAATTTAAAATTAAAATATATTTTTACTAATCAATATAAAATTAAAATTATATTCTTTAATTTATTTAAATTAGATTCTGCGATCCTAACAAATGTAATATAGCCTTGAAAAGGGACGTCGGTTTGAAATAAAATCTGCACCATTTCCTTCAACTGCATTATAATAAAAATATTCCCAAAAACGTACATGGAATAACTTGAAGTAAATCCTAAAATTAGGTAAGCTTAAAATCGCGCTCCGGAGCTCCCTCCGCTTTAAATTGCCGGATCTCCGGAGCATGACATTGGAGGGTAGAAACATAACTAAAGGCACACCAAACGTAGCTGCAACAGTGTGTTCACGTGTTCATTCAACAACTATTTTCTTTTTTTATTTCACAAAATAAGAATTATTCCTAAACTACCATCTGAAGTTGATTTCTATTTCAAATCTTTCATTTTCTGAATTCTGATTGGCTGATACGAGTGACGTCAGATTCTCGTGATTTGAGTGGTTACTTAATGGGGGCATTTTTCAGTCCAACGAACAACTGTTGCAGCCACGTTGGGTTTACCTTTAGTTTACGTTACAATAATGAATTTGTGGTTGTGAATAAATAAAATCGGGAGAAAAATTTTTTTTATTAAACACGTATTTATATATTATTTAGCAGATTCGAACAGCCAAAAAACAAGTTCAAGTACATATCATGGAATAAACAAAAGGTACAAAACTTTAAATAAATCTATTATATACCTACATAATAGGCTTAATTTAATAGACCAATTATTTGAATTGAACGATCCATTCGATCAATCCGAATAATTATTGTAAAAAACTACAACTAAAAAAGGTTGGGTGGGAGGAAAAGAAAGTCCCAAAAACTACTAAAAAATAAAACTTAAATAATAGACATAGTTAAAGAAGCGTAGTAAAGCAAAAATAATGGAAGTGTAAATAATATTAATTTAAAGTTAAAAATGTTAAAAAATACGTTTCGCCGCCAATTTTGAACGTATTTTTTAATCCCAAATAAGTTAGTAAAGTTTGTTTGTTAAGTTAGTAACTTAAATTTAAATTTGAGATAAAAGTTTACAAAATACAATTCTGAGCCTGAGTTATATATTTTTTACGAAATGCCATAATATAATATGTGTAAAATAAGAGTAAAACAAGAATATAATAAAGAGCAACTGTGATGATTGCTTTATATTATAAAGCATGATCCGTGAAAAAATTTAAACACTCAGTGATTTTTACGATCCTATAATACAAAAAAAACAAGCAAAAAAAATTCAGCCTGCTAAAAAACTGTCAGAAGACAAAAAAAGCAATAAAGACTTCTACAGTAAATTTTTGCTAAAACAATTTTTTAGGGTTAAATTTTTGCTAAAACTTCACTAAAAAATACTTTTGCAATGCTAGATAAAAGAAATGAAAATAATTTGGTTGTTGTAATTAGTTAATATTTTTGTTATTGGTGCCAAAAAATATACGCGCTAAACCCATAATAAATTTTTTTGTTGGTTCAAGTCTTTGGTGATAAGCTCAGTTGAGATTTGGTAAAATGCTAAGTCCTTTCATTACTTATATCTTTAAAGTTAACGCTTTTTATTTGAAACTTTGTGGGCGTAAAGTCTTTTAAAATAGGTTATAAATGTTGTATTATAATTATAAGTGCTCTGAATTAAATTTAAGGATTTTTTAACAATGTTAGAAACCTTTAAAAACGCGTTTTTCTCAACACCATTTTTTGGCGTTTAGCACCTTTTTCCATAGCAGCGACGATAAAGAATCAAACTGAAGCAAAATTCAAAATAATAAGCTGTGTATAAAATTAAAAAATTGTGAAAACGACCTATTCAAAAGCTTCACAATTTTAAACCATGTCGTCAACACAAAATCGGTGTCTAACAAAATCGTGAAAACTACTTGTCTTAAAAACCCTCAAATTTTAAAAACGTCAAGTCAACACAAAATCGGTTTTGATATCCTGTGTTTTTATAAATTATTTTGTTGTTAAATTATAAACTCTTATACAAAATGTTACGCATTTGTAGTGTAGTGGTAAGAGCCATTCATGGACATGGGGAGGTAAGGAGAGAACAGGGAGAAGGGGTTAACCGTCTTCCAAATTTTAGAAAAATAAAGAAAAAATTGTCTTCAAAAAAAGGATTTCTTACTACCTTTAAACTTAAGTTTTAAGGTCTCTCCGGACAGTTTTCACTTAACAGCATTTAATAAAAAACCAGTAGCAATACAGAATATTTTCAGCGGAAAAAATTTCCGCGAGGAAACTTTATATTTCGGGTTTTTTGGTACTAAAAAATAAAAAAAGCAATTTTAAAAAATTTCGACATGCTGCGGCAATTTTTTTAAAATATAAAAGTTAAAAAAATTTGTCATCAGTTTTTCACCTTTAAAAAACTTTTATTAAATATACTTTTCTTCTAACGAAATAAAATATTAATCTTAAATTTACTGCAGATTTATTGTGGCGTTGAATTTGTTTACAATTTGTTGTTAATACCTTTTTTATGTTTGGACCAAAAAAATAATTTAACAAAAGTACATGTGAAGACCCGATTTGATTGGTAAAGCTAGAGTACGCAGTGGAATAAGATTAAGCGACCAATCAAAACGAGTTCACACAAATTCTTATGAAATCGATAATAAATAACTGTATTAAAAGAGCAAAAACTATAAATTTTAATTTTATTAAATTAATATGTTAAACCGTAATTTAACACTTTATTATTAAGGTACAGAGAGTACAATAAAATATTAACGTACGGTTTAAATCAAATAAACCGTAATACTCTTTAATTTATATAATTACGATTCAAATCAATAAAATCGTAAGCACTCTTTTTATATATAAAAGTACGGAGAATACAATAAAACTCTTTACGATTTAATTAATAAACCGTTTTAAAACTCTTTTGAATATTTACAATTCAAGTTAATGAATCGTGATTAAACTCTGTTTCAAATATAGGTACTGAATATTTACAATTCAAGTTAATGAATCGTAATTAAACTCTGTTTAAAATATAGGTACGGATAATACAATAAAACTCTTTACGATTTAATTTAATAAACCGTAATAAACTCTATTTTTTGAATAATTGCGATTCAAAATAATGAATCGCAAGTTAACTCTTTCAAAATATAAAAGGTACAGATAATACAATAAAAAGCTATAGCTTCCTTTCTAATTTTTACTAAAACCTGTCGCGAAAACAAAAATACTTAAAAATTATTCTTTTCTTAAATTCTTAAATTCCCAAAACAAAACATCTAATATAATAAAATCTTAAAATCTTAATTTTCAATTTCTCAATATCTTAAATTTCTTAATTATTTTTTTATTACTCAACCTTAAATTTTCTCAAAATTAATTCAATCAACGCGCGGAAAATAAAATTAAAACCAACGGCCGGAGGAAGTTCTGTTAGCTACAGAATACCATCTGTGAATATTTTAATCCAAAACGGTTTATATAACGTCCGAAGAATATTCAGTGGGTGCAAAGCCAAGCCAAAACATAAAATGTTACCGCAATTTTATTTGACTTTTTCCGAAATGGAAATTGGTTATAGCTTTGTGACAAAAAATAATCAGATAATTTTATATAACCAATTTTTTGTATAGAATCGTTTGCAATCACTCTATTTTTTGCCCACATAAAATTCCATTTAACTGATACGAAATGTTTTAAAAGGTTACATAAACCTAAATCCGACTCCGCAGAATAAATTACAGTAATCGGCAATTTCTCTTCCACGACTATGTAAGATAGCAAAAGAATGCACCTATTAAAAATTAAAAAAAAACACAAATTAAAATTTAGAAAGAATTATAGAATTTTGCAGCCATGCTACATACATATTTTTAGTGCATGTTCAATTTTGTAATGTTTATTTAATTTTATTGCATTCCATAATACCTAACAATATTTAAAAATTAAAAAAAAACACATGGATTGTAACCATAGATCAACATGGTAACCGAAGCTAGGGGGGTGTTTTCCCTGGGTAAATGACATTTCAAACACTTGGGGGGGTGGGCGTCCTAGGGGGAGGTCGACCGGGGGTGGAAGATTTTGAAACCTAGACGGGGGTCAGGTGGGGTCCAATGTCCGAAGCAAAATACTTTTAAACCATTAAAGATTGATTTAGAAAACAGAAAGAGAGAAAAATAGAGCGAAGAAAACACAGAAAAATATGTTTTTTACCCACCTACCGAAGCAAAAACAAACAAAAATAGTAAATAACTATCAAAAACTGTAATATCACTAGTTATTATAATATCAAACTTTAAGAAAAATTTTCCATTTTTTTAAATTTTGAACCTGACCAAAATAGAACCATAAAAGGGGCTATTTCCAATTTTCTGGAGCTATCAGCCTAAAAAAGGGGCTAAAAATACCCCCAAAGGGGCTAACTTGGCAACACTAATTCTACCTTTGGTCGGTGGGTTCGGTGGGTCCGTGCGCTAAAAGTGGATTGAATTAACGAAAGTTAAATTTCCAGTATTTTGCGAAAGAAACGAGGCGGGACAAAGGAGGATCCTAAAAGTGAACTACGAACGAAAATTAATTCAACGGACGAAAATTAATTGGTCCCAAAACAAAATTAATTGCATGAAATGCAAATTAAATTTACGAAGCAAAATTAATTGGTCTCAAAACGAAAATTAATTGCATGGAAAAAAATTAATTTTACGAAAAAAATTAATTTTACGAAAAAAATAATTTTGCAAGCAAATATTAATTGTTTTGGGAAAAAAATTAAATAAAAAAAGAAAAAAAATAATTATCGAACAAAATCATTAATAAATTAATTGTTAACGAATAAAAATACTAGACGCCATAACCAATGTAACGATCCCTAAACTAAACGTTAACTACGATGTGTTTAAAAACGTCCTTAATTTGAAATTATTCATAAAGCTAGCACAAAAATAGTAAAGAGCTCCATTAGGACGCTCCAGAGAACAACACTATTTGTATATTTTTCTTTTTTCTAGGTTATTAGTGCCAGAGAACGAAGAGGAAATATACGTGTACACATGTGAAGCTCCAATGCGCCGATATTCAACCACCAATTAACGAACTAATTGTTTATAAACTATGTATTATGGAGTATTTTTATTTTTCTATTAATGTTTTAAATAAAAATAAATAAAATTTTTATTTAAAATTTGTTACATTCTAAAATCAGTACATTATTTGATTATTATTTTAATGACCAATAAAAATAATGATACGATTTTATTGAAGAATATTAGTTATTTATTGATACTGTTGAAGTTTTACAACGAAAATTGTTATAAATTCGTAAAAATTACGCAGAAATATTAGAGTCTTTGTTTTTGTAATAACAAATACCCTTGAAAAATGTTCTGAGAATAGAGCAGGAAAAAGGGGCGATTTTTCCCTGGGCGTATGTTTAGACAGAAAAGATGTGGACTAGTCTGAGATGGACATTATGTGGACAATAAGAATTTTGCATTTGGTTTGGGCAGCTGCTCACTGAATAAAAATTTCTACCATACAATAATGATTTGTTTATACATTGATCTAGTCACACAGCACTTTTGCATTTTTTTAGTTTGATAAAATTTCAATTGAAAAAATCATACTCACATCAATCTTTAACAAGCGCGAAATCGCCATTTTTTCAATTGAAGGTTATGTTTGTATGTGTAAAAAACAACTATAAATTTGAAAAAGTGGCGATTTCGCGCTTGTCAAAGATTGCTGTGAGTATGATTTTTTCAAATGACATTTCATCAAACTAAAAAAAATGCAACAGTGCTGTGTGACTAGATCAATGTATAAACAAATTATTATCATATGGTAGAAATTTTTATTCAGTGAGCAGCTGGCTAAACCAAATGCAAATTTTCTATAGTACACATAATGTCCAACTTAGACTAAAGTTAAAATTCTTCAGGCTGAAATTTAGGGCGTAACCGCACGCCGTCAGGAAGAAAAGAACAATAAACGCGCGAAAAAAAATATAATAAAAAAAGTTGACAGAGATGATGTAACCAATTATTATTAAGTTGCGTCAGGTGTTTCTCTACACGTGATATTTTATCGAAGAACGAGTGGTTACTTTACCACCCCGCAGTTTTCACCCTGATAGAATTCGTCTTTAGTCCACATCTTTTCTGTCTAAACATACGCCCGGGAAAAAATCGCCCCTTTTTCCTGCTCTATTCTTAGAGCATTTATCAAGGCTAGTCTACCACTTTTTCATTCCGTTGCCGAGATATACTTTTTTAACAGTTTGAATATTATCAATAGAACACATATTATTTATAAATAAAAAGTAGTTCCTAAGAATGGACCTACCTAGCATTACAAAAATTTGGGTCCGCGGTCCCCCCGGGAAATCAGATTTTGTTATGAAACCAATGATTTTTACCATTTTTTTTCGGAAACCGGAGATTAAACAACTATATTAAAACAATTTCGAGTATTTTTGTTAATTTTTGACCATTATTTAGAGCCATATTAAGCGTAACTAAGATTTTTCATATGTAAATTTTTTTGGTTAATCAGAAAAAACAAACATTTTGTGATGCTTAATTAAATACAAAACGACCACGAAAATTTTTCAAGTAGATGTTTTATTTGTATATAGTATTTCCAGTTTCAAAAATAATACAAAAAATGTATTTAATTTGAGAAGAACATTGTTTCGTGGTGGGACCGCCGACCCAATTTTTGTTATGCTAGGTAGGTCCATTATTGCGCCATTTTCTACGATTTCTAAAAAACCCATTTTTTTATCAATCAGTAACGAGGGAGGAATACTGGTTTTAAGATATAAGCGTTTGAAAAATAATATATTAATAATAAATAGAAGAAGAACATAATACTAAATTTAACCCACGTTCTTTAATTATAGTTTGCGCGATGCCGTTGGGCTTAGTCTCCCTGTGGCGCTACAACGCCTCCGATAATTCATTTATAATAAAAAAAAAATAATTATATAATAACTTGGTACACCGGGTAACAATGTGTAGGAGTAGGAGTTAACATAACACTGAACCGAGCACCTATTTTGAGCCTTTGACCTCCGGGCGGGCTAAAATTCAAACTGAATACTTTCAGGTCGACATTACAACTTGTTTGAAATAACAAAGTAGTGTTAAACAGAAGATTCAGGCCGCTGGCCACACAGAACTAAATTTTTGACCGGGCAGTAAAAAAAACCCTCGCAGGTCCGACAGTCCAACTATGGGCGCGCTCACAAGTAGGGTAACTGACTTAATTTCCCCCACCTTTTTTTAATTTTTGGGATAAGTTTTTTCTGGTTTTTCCAATCGATCCAAAATTTGGTCTAAAAATCAAACGATAGCTATTTTTGTTATTCCAGTGCAAAATTTTAAAATTTCTGTTACACTCAAAGGTCAGTGAAGGTTTAAAGTTCTTTTTTATAGTGGCCGAAATTAAGGCGCGAGCCATTAACTTCGGCCACCTAGAAATAACTGGCTATAACTATTGCATAACTCAACAATAAAAATTTTTAAAGGTTGCAAATTTATCCTTAGGTATTGTTCTTGGTACATATAACTTAATTTTTCCCGTTTGCAAACTTTAATAGTTATTAGCAAGACTTTAAATAATTATGTCAAAACCTTAAAAAAACAAGCTTTAATAACCTGTACTTTTTGTTGTATTTTTATTTTTGGCCTAAAAGACGTCAAAAAAAGTCAAACGAGCAAAAAAATGCTTTATAAATACGGTAATACGATGATATTTAAAAACAGTAAAAAACGGCAGGTTCTTTCACCTAAATTTTAAGGTGGCTAAAATTAACGGAATCTTAAATTGCGCAGTTAGTTAAACGCGTTGCAAAGTGATTTTGAAGAAAATATCAAAACATGAAAATTAACAACTTTGAGCCTTAAATAGAAGATATTTTAAGGTTATATTGTGCTTCGTTCTAAATTTGATGCAGTTTAAACACAAGGCAAAAATACATAAAATCACAAAAAAATCACTTTTTGTATGAAAATGTGGATAATGCAGAATAACAAAAATAAAAAACTTTTGCAAAAACACTTTATTCCACATTAATCCAGTCACTTTTGTGCTAGTTCTTTTGTGTTCTAAAAATAAGCCAATTTTTTAACACCCTGAATTGGTGGCCAAAATTAAGTCAGATACCCTACGGCCTGCACAGATTTTACTATACATTTTGATCAAATACCTTTGGAAATGGACAGACGAGATACGTTGCACGTTGAAAACAAAGATTATGGTTTCACCACATGGGCGTAGCCAGGGGGAGGGGTCTAGGGGGTCTAGACCCCTCCCCTTTTGGATCGGCAAAGGAAAAAATTTGGGGTTAGACCCCCCTTTTGGGTCGCCAAGGATAAAAATTTGGGGTCTAGAAGGACCATTTTTTAAAACTTTTCTCGCGCTTCGCTCCGCTCAGCGCTCGATTAATTATATAGTTTCCACTTTCAAATTTGTGTTAGTTTGTTTTATCTTGGTATGGCCACGCTGGATCCACCCCATTCTTAATGTTTTAATTGGTCTTCACTTCCAAATTTGTGTTACTCTGTTTTGTAATCTTGATACGACCACGATAGACCCCCTCTTTAGATTGTTATATATAGTAGGATTAAAAATTCAAAGGTTAGAAGTAATTTTAAAAACATTTTCTCGCACTTTGCATTGCTCAGTTGTAATTCAATGTTTTCTTTTTAGTTGTTAGGGTTTTGAAAATCGAAAATTTCAAGGTATAAAATTGTTTGTAAAATTTTTTTCTTGGTTTTATAGAATTATTTTTATTGAATAATAGGAAAATAGTTAAGTATGTGACATAAACAAGGTAATAAACACCGCGCGAAGCGCGGAAAATTTTTTTTAGCCCTTTTATAACGTTTAGGATTTGGATCCCTAGACCTCCCCTTTCGGAAATTTTGTTCAGGGTTGGACCCCCCTTTTCCGAAATCCTGGCTACGCCCATGTTTCACCATAATAACTCACCGTTTCGGTACACTTATAATTTTGTTTTACATCAATTCATTTTTTCATGATGAACAACTTGTCTAATTATAAAACAATAATTTTAAAGAAAACGAGTTCTTCTATTTTCAGCTAATTAGAATTCCGTTTTTATAAAATACAATAAGTAAAAAAATCGTTACTGAAACTTGTCTTTGGGTCAAATGGTCTGCCAGGCCTGCTATTTGGAGGAACAGTCAAACCGCCTAAATTCTCGTTAATTTAAAACAGAAATGACTGTGGATTTCTCATTCCTAGTACACCAAAATAACTAATTGAAACCTCGGTTTGATAACTTTAAGAAGCCCCGAGATACAGTATGAGCTGTTTGGTCAATAATTTATAATGTATATCTGACGATATATTTTGTAGAAACTCGTAAAATTGTATTGGAAATTGGGAAGAAAACACCCCCATTAAAAATATGCGGTTTTCACGTATAAAAAACATTTAAACGCAGAATTTTTTAAAATAAAACAAAAAAAGTCATTGAGGTCAGATAGTTTTATTTAATTTACAGTAAGTACAAAACTTAGCAGAAAATAAAAAGTAGGAAATCTGTTTTAAAAAACGTTCGGATATTGCATACGGTAAAATGGTACAACAAAACCCTCAATAAGAAAACGGTTAAGGGTTCATTTTACTTTAAAATTTTCGGCTCAAACTTTCTCATTTTCGTCTCCAAGTTTAAGTTAAATAAAAAGTTTTAACTTGAACCTTTTACTGTGGTTTCAGTTAAACAGTGGTTTATAAAGCGATGTGCCGTGAGCCACATGACAACGAAAATGCACAAAAAATTATGTGCAAGCGACGCAATTTTTCATGGTGCAATTTTTTAAACTAACACCAATAAAAACTTAAATAGGTCGTGCCGCTTTGCCTCTAAACATTACATGTCCACTGGAGCTCCGGGAAACGCAACATCACTAACGCGTAAGAGTTTATGAACGCAGAATTGCATTATCAAAATCAAGTGTAAGTCAAAATATTAAAATTTAAATATTTATTTCAGCTTTGAAAATAAAAGCAGTGTATTGCACTACTAGCTTACAACAGTAACAATCTAAAAACAACAACGATTTGTTTCATA
Source organism: Microlaimidae sp. YZB2_3 (assembly GCA_030248175.1). Taxonomy (NCBI): domain Eukaryota; kingdom Metazoa; phylum Nematoda; class Chromadorea; order Desmodorida; family Microlaimidae; species Microlaimidae sp. YZB2_3. Next base: position 29,453 of record JASAMX010027102.1, read on the forward strand.
GCCATCAAGAAACAAAAGGTAATGCCATTTTAGCGGAAAAGCCTTTAAATTTTACAGAAGCCTCCTGACATCAACAAAACAAATTCGTGTCAAATACAACAACAATTTTGTAATTAATTAGATGAATTTGTTAAATAAAATCGAAATTAAAATTTTAAAAAAATTGTGATCAGATAGATTTTGGAGGTCCAGTTACCAATCTTTCGTCTTTCATATGACTTTTCAGCCACTTCATCATGCCAAACGCTTTAAATCTTTTGTTCTCTAAAATAAAATGATTTTTCAAAATACAAAGCAAAAAGATAATTTTCTTTTATGATGATGTTTACTAAATAATTAAGATTTGCTATAATACCAGGTTTGTCAGATTAAAATAAAGAAAGTATAATACAATTTAATCTATCTTAAACCAATTTGTGAAGTGATATGCTTAGCTTTAATCAAGGGTGTTAAAACTGAGTGACTCTCACTTCTCAGAGTGAAAAAAACAACACTAGTAATAAAAAGTATGAGTACTGAAAATGATAAAAATAATGCAAAAAATTCGATTTATCTATTACTTTAGTTTATTCATAAAAAATTTCTGATTAGTTATTCTTTATTTATTTTTGTTTAGTTTCAAACCTATTTTTATAGAGTATTGTACAAAACAGGGTGCGCAACGCTAAATCAGCAGTGATCAAATTTTGATCAAGGACTTTAGAATTTTTTCAAAATAATTTTTTTTCTAGCTGAAAGCTCTAACCAACATTAATAAGCTTTGAAAAATTAACAACTTAACGCAATAATGGGTATTGCGCCATTCTCCTCATTTTTGTTAAGTATTTATAACAAGTCACTGAGGTGACAACCGCTTTGTATTTAGTTATGTTTGTGTAACAATGAAGTTATTTCTCAGTTTACTTATTTTTTTAACAAACTTAAAAAATTAAGACAGTTATAGTATAAAATACAAATATCATTTAATTATTGTGAAAGTTACAATTAATCGCTGTTAGTCACAGCAATATAAATAACAGTTAAAAAAGCAAAAAATGACCCAATGAGAGCTTTATATAAACTTACTGAATATTCTCTCTAAATCTTCATGTCCTCCGCAATTAACATATTGTTTATTTTTTTGGTCCTAAGGTAAATAAAAGTTTTATTAATTTTAAGTAAAAAACACAAAAATAATGAAGTGTTCATAATAAAAATATTAATTATCGAAATTTAAATTCAATTGTTTTTATCAATATTTTTTGTAATAGACAAAAAAATCCAAAGTGATATCCACATAAATTCGATTAATGTTTGTTCAAACTCCACTTATTAACAATAAAAACTAGCATTAAAAAATAATATAACACTAACAAAGCTCAGTCTAAAAAGAGCTTTAATTTATAGATAACCAATTTTTATGGCCTCCCTCATTGAGCTATGGGTGCAAGCTGCACTGCTGCATAATTTTTTTTGTTGATAAATCAACCTTTTGGTTGCAAAGCTATTTTTTCTTAAATTTTTTGGTTGGCTTTGTCCTTATTTTGTGATTTGCAGTAGCAAAAATTCTTATTTTTAGTTTGTGTGCTTTCTTGTTTTGCTAAAGACAGAAAAATAGGCATAGATGAAAAAAAGGGGGGGGGTAGGGTGGGGTCCACCCCTCATAGCCTCGAGATTTTGGGGGCCCCCTAGAAAAAAATCCAGAGCCCCCTCCCCCAAATTTTCGAATTTTTTACCCCTGACCCCCCTAGATTTTGAAATCTTACCCCCCTCCCCTCTTGAGAAAATTTTAAGTACTTTTTTATACTAAATTTTCTTCCAAAAACGTGAATTTTTAACACAAATGCATGTTTTTACACATTTTTTTATACCTGAATATCGCTTTTTATTCAATAAAATGTAGTATCATCTTTAAAAAACTATTAATAAACCTTTAATGGTTTAAAAGTATTTAATGCGAAAATTTAAATGCAAATTTTCACCAACAAGGGATTTTGAAATTAAATCAATGGATTTTGAAAGTTAAAAAAATTGTCTTTTAATTGACTTAAGCTTATTGCTAGAAGTAATTATCAATGAAAAACCACAATATCATATTGTTTTGAAAGATCAACATGGCCATCTTTACACTGGACAACACATTTTTACTGAGAAGAGGGAAAGAATGCTTCCGGCAAACCAAAAAGCGGATTGTGCTCTATGAAACCTCAACATAAGGTTTGTTGAAGGTAAAAGGTTTCATGACCGGTAAACCTAATTCCCCCAAGCAAAAAAAAATCCGGGAGGCTACTTGTCTCTGTTAACAATACTGAACAAAAGTATCATAAACATTCATTTTATGTAAAAAAATATTACAATTATTTCCCGTTCTCTGAATATCTCCCACATTCGTTTCACAACAGCGTTTCTGGGCATCTAAAAACACATCAAAGATCAAAAATACTATCTACCTACATAGTTTATTCACATTAAAGATGTAGTGACACAGGACTGAAAATAAAGGAAAGAAGACTCGGGTTCGAATAATACATGAGCAAGTTGGTCCGGAGTGGGGGGAGGGGGGTTAAAGTTAAACCCCAAATTAGGGGGTTAAAATCCGAGAAACGCAAAATACCCATATCGTTTTTTTTTTCTGGAGTGCATTTTACCCATATCGTTATTTGATTTAAAAAAATAGCTAAAAAACTCTAATTTTAGATCAAAAATCCCTTTTTATTGCATTTTTGAGCTTTTTACAGTTTAAAACATTTATTTGACCTCAAAACTTAAGTTTAGAGGCAGTTAGAAGTGATTTTACGACTTTTTTTCTTCGTTTTTCTAAAATTGGGGGTTAACCTTCCCCCCCACTTCTGAGTGGGAGGGGAGATTTAAACCCTCCTTCTCTGAATTTGGGTGGAAGGGGGGTTAACGACCTTAACTCCCCTGTGCCCATGTATGGTTCGAATCCCGGTACGGTTTTCTCTGTCTTCAAAAAAATCGTCATCTTATCTCGCCTTCAGTTATGGGTCGTCACAAGTGACACGTCAATGAATCAGCGTATTTTATTCATACTCATTCTGCCATTGTAACGAAAAAATTAATGAACAAAATTAAAATTAAACAAACCTTGTCGTTGCCTACCACGGCCGCAAGATCTTCCGACAGCACACATTGCGCAGTATAAATGGAATTGCCTAAAATATAACAAAATTACTATACCTACATTATAATATCAAAGAAATGATTTAGAATTTTATTTTTGCATAAAAAATTAACAATACAGAAACAAATAGTATTTACATTCCAAATACTATTATTATTTTTAACGTAAGGTATGTTCAAAAATGATAAAGATCGGCGACAAAACCTGAAATTTGAAACGTTATATCTTAAGGTCTCTCTGGACAGATTTCTTAAGTATGGAAAATCGCGATTTTCGGCACACAAGATCTCGTGAAATACAGAAATATTTCCATAAAAAATTAATATCAGTGTTAAAAAGACAAAAAATACCACGATTATAAAGTGTACATTTATTATATTACTGGCAGTAGTTGAAATAATTGATATTAAAAATCAGATTGCAACGAATTTTTTTTAAAACTCTTAGAAATATGCACTACTCATTATTTATTAGGGAAAATACTTCCAATAAAGAGGAATTGTTACCCTTTTTCACGTACGTAACAATTTATGGAAATATTTTTGTATTTATGATTTAATATACAATTTTCCGTAAAAAACGGGGGTTAATTTTTTTCGAAATTGCGGTGAGACTTCGATTTAATTTAATTTGGTAGGATTTAAAGCTCCAGATGGTATATTTTTATTGAAATTTATAATTTTTGGAAGGCCATAATATCTTTTGTATTTTAAACGCATAAATAGTTCTGTCGTGCGTTTTATCGATTTATTTCAGAGGGTTTGTTTATAAATCGCTTTTAGAGCTCACCAACCCATGGCTGCAGTGGCATAGGCGGTTAGCGCGTCGTCAAGTTTTTAAAAGGCTCCGAGATCGATTCCTACATAAAACATATTTGGCCATAATTTTTGTTTGATTTTAATAATTTTTTTTAATTTTTTTATAATTTTTAAAATTTATTTCACATAAATTCAAAAATATCATTATTGTAAACAGAATTTGTTGCCTGCTTTTCGCCAATTATTAGTCAAATTTTCGTCATTTGAATATCTTAAAATATTATGATACTGTATAAGTATAATAATTCAAAAATAAATTGTAAGTAAATAAAAATGGGTAATTTTTGCTCTTTATTGCAATTGGTTTACTACTGAACACTCTGCAATAAAAACTGTCTGGAGAGACCTTAAACAAAAAACGGTCATTAAATTAATTATGATGTTTTATATCAGTGTGCAGCTTAGACTTTTGGCTGTCAGTTAAAATTAGAAAAACGTGATGTTCATCGAAGGCATCACTACGGCTGGTATGGTAAAAAAACACCTAGATCTTTCAAAATTAAACTTTTTTTATTAGTAAAAAATAAGAAACGCCGCTTTAATTTGACAAATGAACTAATAAAACCGCTTAAAAATGATTTTTTAAGCATTCTGAACATTTTTTTAAACTCATAAATTTTTAAATTGATTTAAAACAAAATAAAATAACAATGATTTTTAAAACAAAAAAATCCAAACACTTTCGTTTTCAAAAAATTATATGGCTAAGATTAAAATTGGCTATCATTTTCATGATTTAAGAATCTTAAAACTATTTTAAATTAATTATGATTGTGTATTAAATAAAAAATCACGTCTAAAATCACGCAGACAGAATTTATATAAAACGAACCTCTTGGAGCTCTAAACAGAGACTTTGATAATGCTTCAAACAGTCTTTCAATTCAAGATTTTTATGTTTCAATTTTGAAGCTTCAAATTGTTAAAATAATATTTGATACAATTTGAAATTTAAATTAACTTACGTTTTGCTTTAGGTTTTCCATCATCTTTCTTTTTTCTCGTCTTTTTTTCTGCCTGCAAACAATTAAGATAATTCATTGAACGATGAAGAAAAAACAAAATAAAAATACGTTTCTTAGATTTTAACACCCCCTTCTACCTTATTGAATGCGACAAAAATTTTAATACATCAAGACGAAGGAGAAAAAGAAAGGACCCGGCGTTTCAAATTAAATTTTCCAATAATTTCTGACGATCTTCTGAATTTCAAAGTATTTTATGCTTCAGTTTGAATATGCAGATCTGTGAAATGCTACCGTGGAAGGGGAGTTTATCTGCACACGTACGTCTAACAATAACACATTTTTTCTCTAGCTTCTTTTAATTTTTTCTCTTAGCGATAAAATATCAGTCCTGTGCACCACCTGGAAATGCCCCGGTTTTTTTAGAGGATTTGCCGTTGCCCCCCTCCACCCAATAATTAAAAAGTACCCTAATATTATGGCGCCATTTTTGACCTATTATGACGCCATCATTGCAAAATTTTTGCAGTTTTTAGCCCATTTCAACGCATTTTAAGCTAATTTTAGACCTATTTTTAGTAATATTTCGATTTTTTGTCCTTTTTTCCTCCTTATTTTCTCTATTTTTGTCTCTTTCCCCCACTTGCCCCCCCCCCCCAATAAAACCCCGGGGGAGGAACGCTCAGGTCTGAAATATCATAGTAATATAAAAATTAAAAGGTGACACGTGGAATTGGGTTAGCTTATACCAAGACGGAGAGTTTAACATAATCACATTTCAAAGTAGGGGAAGATAAAAATCTCAATCTCTTTTTTTAGAAATCTTAGGAGAAAAAAGATAATAGAATAACCACAACAAAATAATAAAACCTAATAAAATGACCACTTTTCTAACCACATTAAAATTTAGTTTTTTGGATCTACATAAAATACTTTATCAACTAAAGCACAATCATGCAATAAAAAAGACTTTTTAGTTTGAAGTTTGATTGTTTTTGTATTATTTTTTTACTTAAAACAATACCTACAAGTAAAATACACTTTAGTTTTAAGGGAAAAACAACGATAATTGTGAGAGTGCGTTTATTGGATTTATTCCCAATCTTTCTCCTTAAGTTTAGCTGTAAAACATAACTCTTTTTTGATTTGTGAACGTGCAGGGTAAATAACCCAAAAATCGAAAAGAGTTCATATGTGCTAGTGCTATGTGTCCGACCTACTTGAAAATGGAATGCTACTACCATACCTTTAGCTTTAGGGTCTATTATAAAGTGTTCATGTACATAATTGACAGTACCCGACCTGCTTAGAAGTTTTTTTCTGGGTAGAGACCAAAATTAACTTAATTTCAAAAACCTAGAACCTAAGGGGTGGCGGTTGGTATGATTTTTGGGTAGGTCAAAATTTTAACCTACCCAAAAATCTATTCTTTTTGATTTATGGTTATTTACCCTGTATATTTACGAATCGGAAAGAAGGTACGTTTTAAACATAGATCTAAGGAGAGGGATTGGAGATAAATCTAAAAAACGCACTTTCACCACTCGTTTTATTTTTCCCTTTTTCTCCCCGTATTTAGGGGGGAAAATAGGGGATTTTTTAAATTGCTATAAAATGCCTTACAAATCCTAATAAAGGCTCAAAAAAGCAAGAAAGTAAATGGAGAGTAAAAAATAAGCCTAATGGACAAGAATTTATCTCATTTTGTCTGTTAAATTAAAAAAAATTGAAATTTCCATAAACTTTTTTTGAAGAATCCCCCTTTTGGGCACCTTACCTATGGAAGGGTTCGCGAGCTTCCGACCCACGGAATATATTACAATATGAAAATTATGGCATATGGCGGGCTGGTCAAATCTGGAGTATACGCACCCCTAAAGTTTGAAACCACATTGTTCAACTAAAAATAGTTTTCCCGATTTTACACTAAAATTTTGATAATTAAATATATCAATGGGCGCATTTATTTTGAACTCTAAACTTATGTCTGAATGCAATAATACGATGTTATAAAAATAATATTATTATGTAATAAATAAAAAACTATTTACCGGTTTTCCTCTATTCCGCGATGAACGAACTCCCAATTCTTCCTGTTGTAATTTTCTTGCCAATTCTGCGTCGTCCACACCCTTAAATCAAAGTCAGATAATCAATTTAAAATTATACAATTATTATTACAATTAAAAAAGTTTCCTTTCCATTGTGATAATTTTGGAAGGAGTAAACCCCCAATCAAAAAATTCGGGAGAAGTACACAAAAAATTTGGAGGAGTATTCTTTAGATATTTTTGTGAATTTGACTTTTTTCTGTGTGATAATAATTAATCTCCTCGCTTTTTTAATGGTTTCAAATATACATTGTCAAATTTTTTTTGCTGAGTTTTCGTAAAAAACTAAAAAATTTTTACCGAATCGTCGTCGTCACTTGAGCCTTTATCCTTATTTTTTTCGCTCTTTTTTATTACTTTACGTTTTATTTTTGATTCATCCTATAATAACAGTAAAACTTAAAATATATTCATAATAAAATATAATTCAAACAAGTTTAAATGTTACTAAGTAAAACTAACAGAAAATTATGATATCAAGGCACAATTTGTGCGTGTAAACCTAAGGAGTCAGGGACGTAGCCAGAGTTTCATTTCGGGGGGGGGGGGGGGCGGATTGTAGTACAAAAAAAAATTTCAAGGGGGGGGGGGGGCTCCGCCCCCCCTCCCCCCCCCCCCCCGAAATTTTGGGGAGGGGGGGCGGAGCCCCCCTTAATTTTTGAGAACGTTAAAAAAGCAGGGATAAACGTAGATAAAGCTGTATAATACACTGCTTTTGGCCTAATAACCTATTATCTAATGTTTTTAGCGGTAAAAACATGTTTTCTTAGTTAAAAATTACATAAGCACACATTGGCAGAGCCTGGATTTTACAAAAAAGGAATTTAGAGACGTTAGTTTCAGACCCCTTGGCTAAACCCACATTGTAAACCAAAGCACATAAGCAGCATCTCGGCTCCATGTTTTCTAGGGTACCTACCTATATGAAAAAAATCCGAGCCAATGCTATAAGCGGCAGGAAAATTTAGGAGGGGAGAGGTATATAAATCAACCAATATGATTGTTTGTTTTGCTTTCTGTGTAGTACTTATTACTTATAAAAATTATTGTACTAACTTTGAAATAACATTGGCATCAGGCAACATAAATAACGAGATATATATGTATGTATACTATAGAAAGTGACCGCTGAGCGAAGCGAAGCGGAACAAATTTTTGGTTTTTGGGGGTCCATTGGGGTACTAAAATTATTTTAAAGTTTGGCGCCGAGCGATTAGCGAGGCGCTAGAAAATTTTGAATTTTTAGCCTCTGAAAACCCCCAAATTTTACTATCTGGCGACCATTTCGGGGAGGGGGGGGCGGGCGCCCCCCCTCCAGCCCAACCACTATCCTTATTTTTTCCTCCTGTCCCACCGTTTCGGGGGGGGGGGAGGAACGGTGGCCCCCCCGCCCCCCCCCCTGGCTACGTCCCGGTAAGGAGTATACCTAAAAACTTTCAGCGGTCGTTTTTTAGCTTAATTTTTTTTAAATGGGTAACAGATTAACCACAAAATCACAAATCGTCGTTACTACGGCAAAATGAGCCACAGATTGTATAAAATATGTGTGCCTGTGACTCATTTAAAATTTTAAAACAGGACATTATTAACTACAAAATGAGCCACTGTCATTATTTTATAATGACAGTGGCTCATAATGACAGTGGCTCATTTTGCCGTAGTAACGACGAAATGTAATTATGTTTAATATGGGTACTTGTTATCATGGGTGGCACGGGAGCGCCACGGGGCGATTTAGCCCCGTGGCGCCGCGCCAATTATTATTAGAGAACGTGGGTAAATTTTTAAATTCAGAACCTTCTTCTTATTATTATTATAATTATTCCAACGCTCCATCCTTAAAAGCGATATTCCTCATTCGTTACTGATTGATCAAAAATAAACATGGGCTCATTAGAAAGAAGAAGGAATTACGCAACTTTCTTAGGAAGCATTTTTTTGATTTAGGTTCTTGTTATGGATTTATTAATCAAAATAAAAAATTTTAAAAATAGACACATAAAAACTCCCAACCGTACAATAACAGCCTTTTGGCAACAATAAGAATTGTACAGAGCAGAACACCAACATCCCTTCATAGAAACCGCTCAAAAAATGAGACCGGTTTTAATTGGTGGCAGAAACGGACACCACGCCAACTATACTTAGAGAACGTGAGTAAATTTTATAATTCATGTTCATCATCTTCTTCTTATTATTATTTTTACTTTAAAAATTATAATTGCAATCATTGCCGCACGGCATCGCGCCAACTATATTTAGAAAACGTAGGTAAACTTTGTTTGGAGCGCAACTGCACTGCACTAACTATAATTAAACAACGTGGGTAAATTTTGTAATTTAAATTCATCTTCTTTTTATTATTTTTTATTTAAAAAAGTATATCTCGGCAACGGAATGATTATAAACATATGTCATTGCGCAGCTAAAACTATAGTTTATTAGGCTATTTTTTAATTTAATTCAAAAAATGTTGTAGACTATCCTTGAAAAATGCACTAAGAATAGAACAGGAAAAAGGGGGGATTTTTACCCGGGATATGTTTAGACAGAAAAGATGTGGACTAGGCTGAGATGGACATTATGTGGACTATAGGAAATTTGAATTTGGTTTGGCCAGCTGCTCACTAAATAAAAATTTCTACCATATGATAATGATTTGTTTATACATTGATCTAATCACACAGCACTGTTGCATTTTTTTAGTTTGCTGAAATGTTAATTTAAAAAAATCATACTCACAGCAATTTTTGACAAGCGCGAAATCGCCACTTTAGCAAATTTATAGTTGTTTCTTACACAAAATATAACCTTCTAATACAAAAAGTGGCGATTTCGCGCTAGTCAAAGATTGCTGTGAGTATGATTTTTTAAATTGACATTTCATCAAACTAAAAAAATGCAACAGTGCTGTGTGATTAGATCAATGTGTAAACAAATCATTATCATATGGTAGAAATTTTTATTTAGTGAGCAGCTGGCCAAACCAAATGCAAATTTCCTATAGTCCACATAATGTCCATCAAAGCCTAGTCCACATTTTTTCTGTCTAAACATAAGCCCGGGGAAAAATCGCCCCTTTTTCCTGCTCTTTTCTTAGAGCATTTCTTAAGGCTAGTCTATTACGTGTCTGAACAAAACTGAAGTTTTAGCAAAAGTAGTATTTTTGAAAATTATTTTGTACTGTACCTTTAAATTCTATATTTATTATTTGGGATTAAAAATTTGTCACATCTAGAAGTAAGTGATAACCAAAAATGCTTAGTTATTGGCATTCCTAAAAATATTTTTATATTTTAAAATGACACAGAGACGATTACAGTTCTGCCTGTTTATAGTTTCGGTTATAGTCTCTAAATTTTACTCGATCTTCCGGCCCAGAGTCTGAATCAGAATTGTCGCTATCGTCACTGGAATGTGGTCTTTTTCTATCATTATCGTCTAAAATAGCGATTTCACAATTAAACGAACCGGTAACAATAACTTCATAATTGTTTTTAAAATAGATAAAAATTATAGTCTATAAAAATAATGCGGACTGGCGACAAAACTCAAAACTCAAAACAAAACTTTGAAAGATAATATCTCCATAACGCGAGGTAGAATACGTACGGGACATATTTCAAAGCATAGCTCAGACTTTTGGCTATCTTTTGAAAAAGTTAGAAAAATTGTTTTTCTATGACGTCAGCACTACGGCTGATGTGGTGAAAAAAACCTGTCCAAAAAAAAAACAAACAAAACTTTTGTATTAGTATGAGATAAGAAACGCCGCTTGGTATGCTGTCAAAACATACTTTTTTGAGTTTTTTCAAAAAATTTGAGCGAAATCGGCTAGCTCAAATTTTTTTATGATGCGTTGAAAGCGCGCGGTTTTTGCGATTTTTCGCCCAATTAATACACTGCAAAAAAGATAGCTTTTGTTTTGCTTCCTGCTCGACGTGTGTACAATTTTTATCATATCGTCGCTGCTATGACAAAAGAGCGTAACTCCACTTTTTGACTTTTCGAGAAACGGTCATTTAAAGTTTTCAAAAAAAAAATAATAAAACTTCATATTAGCAAAAAGTTAAAAGCATGAAACCTACTACAAATAAACAACGACTTTTTAGCTATCCAACAGCATAGGACACAAAATTGTAACTAACATCGTTAATGTATACAATAAGCTTAAAGTAAGCATAAGGCAGTTGCGACTTTTTGGCCCCTGTGAAATTGGAGTTACGTCCATCATAAAAATTGATTTTGTAATTTTTAAAACGCATTTATATCTCTAAACCGTTAAACGTCTTCATAATTTATTCAACCATGAAAAGAACGTTATTATTAAGCATAAACACAAAAATAAATCATTTTTAGCGCCAAAATTTAATACTTTTTATAATTTTAATTTAATCCCCCCTAACCCCGAAGGATCAACAACCCCCTAAAATAATTTCAAGGTCAAAAGGAATAAAAAACGGCGGACATTTGACATTTTTTTTGGGACCAGGCTTACTGATCGACCGTAGTAATGACGTCATGAAAAAAAAGATTGTAACCATAGGTGGGCAGCCTCTCGGATTTTTGGGGGGTATAAGGGGGGGTCAAATTTTAGGGGGGGGTGTCCGGCAACAAGACCCAAATTTTGAGGGGGGTGTACCCAATATTTCCGCGCTGTTCTAAAATGGGCTTAAAACTGTGTAAAATTAAAATAAGACCTTATTGCAACTTATAAATTTTATTTTTTTATTCTTTTAATAATAATGTGTTTTATATATTCTTATAATTAGATTAGAAATCATAGTTTTTTTAATAATTACGTTATAATAGAATAGTATTATTATTGTCTTGATTATAAAGTCAAGTATCACAAACTTTTTAATCCATAATCTCATATTTAATAAAAGATTATATACATACATGGGTGTAGCCAGGGGGGTCTAGCTAGACCCCTCTTTTAGGTCGGCAAAGGGAAAAATTTGGGGTTAGACCATACATGGGCACGGGGGGTTAACCCTCCCAAATTCTGAGAAGGGGTGTTTAACCCCCCCCCACTCAGAAGTGGAGGGGGGAGAAAAGGTTAACCCCCCAATTTTGGAAAAATGAAGAAAAAAATGTCTTTTAAAATGACTTTTAACTGTCTCCAATCTTAAGCTTTGAGGTCAAAATGAATGTTTTAAGCTATAAAAAACTCAAAAATGCTATAAAAAGGGCTTTTTGACCTAAAATTAGCGTTTTTTACCTATTTTTCGTTTAAAATCGAAAAACGATATGGGTAAAATGCACTCCAGAAAAAAACGATATGGGTATTTTGCGTGTCTCGAATATTAACCCCCCCCCCTAATTTGGGGTTTAACCCCCCCACTCCGGACCGACTTGTCCATGTATGGGTTAGACTAGACCCCCCATTTTGGGTCGCCAAGGATAAAAATTTGGGGGTTTAGAACGACCATTTTTAAAAAATTTTCTTGCGCTTCGCTCACGTCCCATTAATTATTATAGTCTCCACTTGCAAACTTGTATTATTTTGTTTTTTAATCTTGGCATGACCACGCTAGACCCACCCCATTCTTTATGTTTTAATTGGTCTCCACTTCCAAATGTGTGTTACTTTGTTTTTTAATCTTGATATGACCACGCTGGACCCCCCTTTAATTTTTTTATATAGTGGTATTAAAAATTTAAAGGTTACAAGTAATTTTAAAAACATTTTCTGGTACTTTGCAGGGCTCAGCTGTAATTCATTGTATTCATTTTTCAGCTGTAATGTTTTGGAAATCGAAAATTTTAAGGTATCAAATTGTTTGTAAAAATTTTTTCTTTGTTTTATAGACTTATTTTTATTGAAAAACAGGAAAATAATGAAGTATGACATAAACAAGGTAATAAACTCTCCGCGCGAAGCGCGGGAAATTTTTTTTGCCCTTTATAACGCCCCTTTTAAAAAGTTTTCTCCGGGAGGCGAATTTGGGGGGGGGGTGTCCCCGGGTACCCCAAATTTAGGGGTGGGGGGTGTCAGCAAAATCTGAAATTTGGGGGGGGGGGGGGGGGGGCTATAACCCCCTCTAGCCATCTATAATTCTAACCTTTTCAAAAAATACCGAAAAAACTGAGCTATGCTCCGATATATGTCCCGTACATATTCTACCTTGCGTTATGTAAATATGACCTTTCAAAGTTCGAGTTTTTTGCCAGTCCGCATCATTTTTGTATAAGAACTATAGTTTAATTTAAAAACGCTAAATGCAATGAAGTTTTTTTGGCAAAACTTAAATTACACTATCAAATTAGAAATTAATTTGTCTGCTCTATCTTGCAATGAACTTGGCAACAATCACAATATTTCAAAATGACAAATAACACAAAAATAACTTTACGAATCTGTAAATTTTAACTTTAAATTATGCTGAATTGTTTTAGTTTTTTTACCAGATTCATCACCCGTGTTAGCAATCCCGTTTGTGTTGGAGGTGGAAGGTTTTCTCCTTTTCTTTTATTAGCTGCGCTTTCCTCCTGAGTTGTGCAACTAAATCCATCAAAGTCCTGTCCAAATCTGCCTTTTCTAAAAAAACTTTATTTTTTATAAAAATTTTTCAACTATATTTTGTATTTCATTTTGCATGCATTTAGTTTTTTAAAAAAAGTATATACTTAAAATTTTTCTCAGAAGGGACAAGGGGTCAAATTTTAAATTCTGGAGGGTGGGTCAGGGGTAAAAAATTCTAAAATTTGGGGGAGGGAGGGGGCATACATGGGCAAATTGTCTGAGTGGGGGGAGGTTAAACCCATAGGTGACAAGGGGGAAGGGTGGGGTCCAATCCTAGCCTCAAAAGTTCCCAGACCCTCCTAGACGAAAATCTATTTCCGATTTCCAAATTTTTTACCCCTGACCTCCTCTAGAATTTGAAATCTGCCACCCTCCTCCTCGGGAAAAATTTTTGGTACTTTTTCATACTAAATTTTCTTCCAAAAACGTTATTCTTTTAACACAAATTCATGTTTTTACACCCTTTTTATTGGATTCAAATATATGAGTGTAGTAGGTGTCTTATTATGCGCAGACAAGTGCGGTTCTTTGTAGTACTCCCACCAAAAATATATAAAAAAATTAAATCAATAAATGGCTGTTATAATGGCTTCTCCATTCAATTGGAGAGTGTCATTATAATGGCCTACATTTAATCATTTTTCATATAGGAGTCGCACATTTATAAATACAATAATATGTATAATTTATAATAAATTAATTAAAAATATAAAAAACTGTTTTATCTAAGATTTATTTTATAACCAGCAGTCTAATTTTTTGTTTTAAGTAAAGACATAATACCATGATTATATAGATATTTTTGATTTAGTCAGATGCAATTCTTCTATAACTTGTTTTGTGTTACAGAATGTTTTCATCAGAATGGGAAGAATTATTGAAGACCAATTTGGAGACCAAAATACAACAAACAGTACCTTTTCAAAAGTTGATAGCTAGGAAGTGTATCAATGTTTTGTACCGCAACAAGAAAATGCTGTTGATTGAGGAGTTTTTACCGCTTTGGCTGCAAAATGCGCCGCATTTGGTAGTGAGACATTTTACAAACAAAATTTTATTTGTTATTTCCGAAACTATATGTTACGAGAATTTTTACTGAATACATATTTTCCCAGTAGTTTTAATAAAAATAATAGTTTACAATCAAAAATTATGCCTAACAAATACAAAATGAGAATAGAACAAAAACAAGAACAAAACAATTTTAAAGAAAAACATGGAGAAAAAACTCTTTCATAAAGCTGCAGTGGTTCCGGTTCCACAAATGACTGCGACTTTCTGATAAAACGAGTATCAAATATTAAAAAAAAACAATGTATCACTAAAATAGTTATTGTATAAAACAGTACTAATTTTTTAAAGTAAACAATTCAATAACTAAAACAAATATTAAAACATAATAATTTCTAACATTTATTATAATAATTTTGGAACCGAACAGATGCTGTAGCATCCATTCAACCAAACGGATCCTGTAGCATCCATTCAACCAAACGGATACTGTAGCATCCATTTAACCGAACGGATGCTGTAGCATCCATTCAACTGAACCGATGCTGTAGCATCCATTCAACCGAACGGATGCTGTAACATCCATTCAACCAAACGGATGCTGTAGCATCCATTCAACCAAACGGATGCTGTAGCATCCATTCAACCGAACGGATGCTGTAGCATCCATTCAACTGAACCGATGCTGTAGCATCCATTCAACCGAACAGATGGTGTAACATCCATTCAACCAAACGGTTGCTGTAGCATCCATTCAACCAAACGGATGCTGTAGCATCCATTCAACCGAACGGATGCTGTAGCATCCATTCAACTGAACCGATGCTGTAGCATCCATTCAACCGAACGGATGCTATAACATCCATTCAACCAAACGGATGCTGTAGCATCCATTCAACCAAACGAATGCTGCAGCATCCATTTAACCAAACGGATGCTGTAGCATCCATTCAACCAAACGGATGCTGTAGATTAAAGTAGATTAATTATATTTATAAATTCATATAAATATGATTAATCGACTTTATTCTGTGCTCATAATGTTAGCAAAATGATTTTATTCTTAATTATTTGTTTAAGGTGCTTAGTAAAAATCTTGCAAAACATTGTCTAATTTTTGCTGACCATATAAGATTTTCCCGTACCATTTAGTTTTTTTTTTGCTTTTCAATAATTACTTTATTTAATAATTTTACTTATCAAAATATACATTTTTGTACTAAATTTAAAATATAATAAATAAATTGAAAAAAATAATCAAAAAAACAAAACTGATACAATAAATAAATAAACCAACAAAGATAAAGGTAAACGTAGAATGAATGCATAGCATCCATTCAACCAATGTTGTTTGCAGCATTCATTCATCCACATAAATGTTGTAGCATCCATTGACTCAAATAAATGCTGTAGCATACATTCAATCTAATGAATGCTGTAAAACTCAATTATTTATTACAGGTTATTAATAACTGAAGCATCCATTTGTTAGCGGTAGTCCTTAAAAGAGTGGATGCTGCAGTGTCCATATTTAGTAGTCCGTGCTACAGCATCCACTGTTTCAAAGACCACTGCTGTGGGAATATTTGGCAGTTACTAAGATTCTAGGAAATTTGAACGCCAGCACTTAATCGCCGAGCACTTGACCGCCAGCACTTGACCGCCGCGCACTTGAACGCTGAGCAATAGAACGCCGAGCACTTGATCGCCGCACTAAACGTGTTACTTGGGCTACGACTGGTGCGGCACGCAGCGGAAAAGATAGAAGCAACAGAAATAATTAGATAAACAATGATTTTTTTCTAAATATTAAAGTAAACCGGTTACAATTATGTTGTAATATTTAATAAGATAAATAAATATGAAAAAAACATGTTTTACACATATAAACTTTTATTTTAATTAAATTACAGGAAAAATAAATTTATTGATTTTCGTTATGAAGAATTATAATTAAGTGGATTCGTTGAATTACAGCATTATTTAAATAACTTAAAAAATACTTGTACTCCATAAAGTGAAAAAAAGGTACTTCACCAAACAAATCATAAAACAAACAAATTTGAAAAAAAAAATTTGACTAGTGAGTGATAATAAAAAATGCAATTTTTTTATTTGTGTTAATTGTTATTATACAACGTGGTCAAATTCCTACGAGAGTTTTTCCTCACGAAAGGCCAGAGTTGGATCTCCAGACCAGAACGGAGCTCTGGAGGTGCAAGTTTCGGGGCTGATTGTACTACATTTAGAGATAATTAAATGGTATATTTATATTGTATATCTCAAATGTTTTCTAAACTTATTTTGTTCAAAACCTATTTAACACATTTCACGTTATTTTTAAAAATATTGTTTTAAAAATATATTTAGAATAACCAAACCATAAGGTAAAATAAGCTTGTGGGTGAATTATATGTGTTAAAATTGTATTTGGGACGAATTTAATATTGTGTGACGTGTTTTTTAAAAAGAATTAGAAAGCATTTAAAAAAATACGTAGCTTAACAATACTATGCTGAAATTAACGAATTTTAGCCTTAAAAAATTGGCGTCAAGTTGATTATTTTTAAAAATAATTGGTTAATTTTTTGTTCATTTGGTAAAACCAAAAATGCATAAAAATTAAGAATAAATATTGGTGAGACACAATTTATATCCCTTTTTAAAGCAAAAAACTCCAATTAAGAAAACCTTATTTATCCTGGCCTGTCACCGCGTTATAATCTCGAACTTTGTTTTTGTGTTATAAGAGTGTAACTGTAAATCATAAGCTTAAAAATAATTGTGCTCAAAACTTGTATTTTATTTATATAATTGCATTGTACTTGCGATAGTTCAGTTTAAATCATAGTGTGTAATAATAATTCCCTCTCTTAAATAAGTTTCCTATAGGTGCTTTAAAACTGGCTGACTTAGAGTATTAAACGACCATTTAAATAACAAGGAAACTTAAAAGTTTAAGCAAAATACGGTTTTAAATTAAAAACCAAATCGTCGTTACTACGGCAGAATGAGTCAACGCACAAATTTTCAAAAAAATTTTTTTTTGCGTTTTGAGTAGAAAACCACCATCTACACCTTATGGCAAAAGGAGCCAACTGCAAACGAACTATAATACGGAGAAATCAGGTCATGTAACATTGAGTCACAATTTGTAAGTTCATGTAATAGTGGGTCAAACGGGGTGTGACTCTATTCACTGGGGTATTACTATTATGACAAAATGAGTCAACATGTTTTCGATTCATTATGAATATATGGATAACTATGCAAAATATTAAAATGCTATGTTTGACAAAATGAGTCAAAATAAATAATTAACTTATATTGTGTCCAATACTCACTGTTTTGTTAAACAAGAATCTAAGTTTCAACAATGTGGTTTCAGAATTGAACTGTGAAGATAGGGCTCATGGAAACATGGACACTTTGTGTTTTACCTATTTGCTAAATTCGCTAAAACGACTTACACTGTCATTTTTTTGTAAAATCAATAATCATATGATATGCAGACCTGTGCACTGCCCCCCGAGGTTAAAACGGGGGGGCAATTCCAAAATGGGGGGGCAACTTTTTTGAAACGGGGGGGGGACAATATAAACGGGGGGGGGCAAGCAGGGAGAAAGAAAAAAAGAGAAAAAAAGGGAGAAAAAAAGAGAGAAAAAAGAAGGGAAAAGGGAAAAAGGAGAAAAAAAGCGGAAATAAGGTAAAAATAGGTCTAAAATGGCTTAAAATACATTGAATTAGGCTAATACCTGCAAAATTTTTGCTCTGATGGCGTCATAATAGGTCAAAAATGGCGTCATATTTTTAGGGTACTTTTTCATTTTTTGGCGGGGGGGGGGGCAATAAAACGGGGGGGGGCAAATCCTCCAATAAAACGGGGGGGGGCATTTTCAGACCGTGCACAGGTCTGTGATATGCATTCATCTTACCCATAGAATCAAGGAAGGTCTAATAGTAGCCCTTGACTATGGCCTGGTGCTTATTGTTACTTTTTACAAAATCATATCACAAAAGTATTATCCTTAATATGGAGCTGCTGTGAAAAGGAACAAAGACATTATTTTCTTGTAATAGCCAAACACTACCATACCAAAGTCAGACACCAAATCAGTTCATGAACCAAGTAGGGAAGGAATTAAGCGTGATAAACAAATAAATGGGCAGAATAACCTAAAAAACCTTTAAATTAGTGATTAATACCAAAGCAAGGTACTTAAACGCATTATTTATAGTTACCAAACTACCCAACCCAACACTACTAAAGACAAACCAGACAATAAATCAGATCAATATACAAAGGCAGTGCTAAAAATAACTTAAAAACCAATAAATTAGTGAATAATAGGCAAAGGCAAGCCTGATCAATAATGGAACCACCAAGGCCTTAGCAAAATCAAAATCAAATTAACTTATTAATGAGAAGTAACTTAACCAAAACCAAACGAGTAAGAGTACCTTGGGCAACTAATTTTTTAATAAAAAAGCTCTCAAATAACCCAATAGTAAAAACGACATAAAAGTTATTAAATATAGAGCTGGTAACTAATTTGTATGTGGAACTTACTATAATAACTAATGATTGCTACAAAAACTTAATAAAAAGCCTTTTGTAACAAAATATGAGTTAAAGTTCATTTTCTAAGATTTTTAAACCTTGTTACTAACAAACCATATGGAGTCAATCAGGTATTGACTCTATTATACCTAAAGTGACACAACGAGTCACTGTATATTTGACTCATTCTGACTCTGAATAAATAATAAAATGCTGCTTTTGACAAAAAGAGTCGCAACAAAAAATTTAATTTTTATCAGCCACAGTACATGTTTGATTTGGGGTAAATACATAAAAACGTAGCTTACCTAGAGTGTTAAAACATATTTTTTTATCAAATACTGCAACAAAAGACGGTATTTTTTTCTGACCATTTGAAAGTTTAAAATGGCCATTTCTCAAAACAAGGATTTTTTTCATTGACTCGTTCTGCCGTAGTAACGACGAAATGCTCTATTATTTACAGCAGTATACATCTAGTCACAGTCGTCTTAAGTTAATACAAATCTGAACTCTCGGAAGATAAAGCTTTCGATAAAATTTAGGTAGATTATTATTTTGCAAGCACCGTTGAAATAAATTTTAAGCAAAAAATACGAGAATTTTTTTATCAAAACATAGCTATTTACACCATTTTATATCCCGACGTTTAAAGAAACACACGAATTAATTGTTTTGTTGCTTAGAATGGAATACTCGTTTAATACAAAACTTATTTATTGACATTATGATATTTGGGCTTCTTGCGGCACCAAGATAAATAGGCTACAACATATTCAAAATTTCAGTCCTATTGAGTGCTGAAGGGGTAGTTCTTTCCGGACGATAGAATATTAATTCGTGAAAGTTTTTGGCTTTAAATTAAACTAAAACATCAAAAATTTGACACCAAAACCAAAAGTATAAAAACTCAAAATTTCAAACTTTTATGCAAAGCTATTACGAATAATTTTTAAAAAATTATGTTTCACTAGATTTTATGGGCAAATTAAACTTAGCTAACCACCATATATTGCAAGAATTATTGTATAGAATATTAAACGCTACAAAATAATTTAAGTTTTTTTAGCAAAAACGGTTTAATATTTTAAATATATGATTTCAAGACATATTTATCAATTACTCAATTGCCTTTTATAGGCACCTTACACTGGAACTCGGTTCATACATGAAGTATGCAATATAAATAAGCGTCACCATAATGGATAATTACCGTATATCCTACTTATCTTTCGTAGTATGCAGATCAACCCATCAAAATTTCGCGCGCTTTTGATCGGTTGATCTGCATACTACGAAAGATAAGTAGGAGATACGGTAATTATCCATTATCGTGACGCTTATGTATATAGCATATTTCTTGTATAAACCGAGTTCCAGTGCAAGGTGCCTATTGCTATTTTATTTACTTATCAATTTGTTTAAATATATTCTAGCAAAAGACGAAACAAAGTTTCGAAAAAAGCCTTATATTAAATGGAATAGTATAAAGCTACATAAGTCTAAAAACTAAATGCCAGAAAAGACTGAAACAAGTCTCTTTAAAACCTGTAAATTAATAACAGATTTTGTGAAATTTTAAGAAAAACAAAACCGAATAAAAACAATACGCGTAAAAGCTTTAGTTTGCGTTTTTTAACCATTAATAAAACTTAATTCACATAAATTTCACTCAAAGTGGATTAACTTTTACATGAGTTTACCAACTGTAAATACCACAGTATTAGTTAAGTCACACGTCGTCAAAACGATCCAAAAAAAGTATAACGCAAGCGTCACAGTAACCATGAAAAATTTCTGTCAAAATAAGTTATCGCATTGCGCATTAAATTTTGTAATTTATCATTATTTTCGTATCAAGCAAAACATACCGCCATATTAACGGCTATTTAAAATCAAATATCAAGTTCTAAGTCCGAAAAACATTGAAAAATTCAGATTTAACATAAGGCGACTTTTAATTTAACAAATACATTGACAGCTAATTTGTTTTATGTATTATATAGAAGCATTAAAGAAAAAGTCGCCTTATATTAAATCTGAATTTTTCAATGTTTTTCGGACTTAGAACTTGATATTTGATTTTAAAAAGCCGTTAATATGGCGGTACGTTTTGCTTTATACGAAAATAATGATAAATTACAAAATTTAATGCGCAATGCGAATAACTTATTCTGACAGAAATTTTTAATGGTACGGTGACGCTTGCGTTATACTTTTTTGTATCGTTTTAGGACGAAATGTGACTTAGTTAATACTGTGGTACTTACAGTTGGTTAAGTCGATAAATCCACTTTGGAGAGAAATTTATGTGAATTAAGTTTTATTAATGGTTAAAAAACGCAAAATTAAAGCTTTTACACGTATTGTTTTTATTCGGTTTTGTTTTTCTAAAATTTAAAAAAACCTGTTATTAATTTACAGGTTTTAAAGAGACTTGTTTAGTCTTTTCTGGCATTTAGTTTTAAGACTTATGTAGCTTTATACTATTCCATTTAATATAAGGCTGTTTTCGAAACTTTGTTCGTTCTTTGCCAATATTTAAGCAATCACAGAAGAAAGAAAGCAGCAATATGGACTTTACCGTACTGGTTCATACAAGAAATATGCTACATAAGTGTTACTATAATGAACAAGTTAACTGAATCTTTCTTATCTTATCTTTCAAATACGGCAATATTAGTTTATCAAAAGCGCGCGAAATTTTGATGGGTTGATCTGCATATGATGAAGATAAGTAGGATATGCAATTATTGATTAGGTGATGCTTATTTATATTGCATACTTCAATGTACGGACCCAGTTCCAAGTGCAGTGCTGATAAAAGGCAATTGAGTAATTGATAAATATGTCTCTAAATCATATATTTAAATATTAAACCGTTTTTGCTAAAAAAACTTAAATTATTTTGGAGCGTTTTATATTTTTATACAATAATTCTTGCAATATATGGTGGTTAGTGAACCAATTAGCCCATAAAATCTAGTGAAACATAATTTTTTAAAAATTATTCGTAAGAGCTTTGGATAAAACTTTGAAATTTTGAAAGTTTCTATACTTTTAAAGAGTTTTGGTGTCAAATTTTTGATGTTTTAGTTTAATTTAAAGCCAAAAACTTTTATGAATTAATATTCTATCGTCCGGAAAGAACCCTACCCCTTCAGCACTCAATCAGGACTGAAAATTTTGAATATGTTGTAGCCCATTCTCGATCTGGTGCGGCAAGAAGCCCAAATATCACTAATGTCAATAAATAAGTTTGTATTAAAAACGAGTATTCCATTCGTAGCAACAAAACAATTAATTAGTCGTGTTTTTTCTTTAAACGTTCGGGCAGATAAAAGTTGTGCAAATAGCTATGTTTTGAAATAAAAATTTTCGTATTTTTTGCTTAAAATTTTATTTCAACGGTGCTTGCAAAATAATAATCTACCTAAATTTTATCGAAAGCTTTATCTTCCGAACAAATCATATTTGAATTAACTAATACTACTGTGACTAAACGTATACTGCTGTAAACAATATAGCATTTTGTCGTTACTATGTGCAGAACGAGTCAATGAAAAAATTCCTTGTTTTTTGAGAAACTCGCCATTTTAAACTTTCAAATGGTCAGAAAAAATACTGTCTTTTGTTGCAGTATTTGATAAAAAAATATGTTTTTACACTCTAGGTAAGCTACGTTTTTATGTATTTACCCCAAATCAAACATGTACTGTGGCTGATAAAAATTAAATTTTTCGTTGCGACTCTTTTTGTCAAAAGCAGCATTTTATTATTTATTCAAAGAGTCAGCAATGAGTCAAATATACGAAGTGACTCGTTGTGTGACTTTTAGAAAAGAATAATAGAGTCAATACCTGATTTAGTTCATATGGTTTGTTAGTAACAAGGTTTAAAAATCTTAGAAAACTAACTTTAACTTATATTTTGTTACAAAAGGCTTTTTATTAAGTTTTTGTAGCAATCATTAGTTATTATAAGAAAATTCCATACAAATTAGTTATGATAGCTATATATTTAAATCAGTTTTTAGGGTTGTTTTTACTATTGGGTTATTGAGTAGATTTCTTCATGAAAAAGTCAGTCGGCCCAAGGTACTCTTACTTGTTTGGTTTTGGTTAAGTTACTTCTCATTAATAAGTTAATTTGATTTTGATTCTGCTAACGCCTTGGTCGGTTCCATGCATTCATTAAAGTATGGCCTTTACTTGTTATTCCACTAATTTATTGGTTTTTAAGTTATTTTTAGCACTGCCCTTTGCTATATTGATCTGATTTATTGTCTGGTTTGTCTTTAGTAGTGTTGGGTTGGGTAGGTTTGGTAACTATAAAGAATGCGTTTAAGTACCTTGCTTTGGCAATCAATTATGAGAATTTAAAGGTTTTTTAGGTTATTCTGCCCATTTATTTGTTTATCACGCTTAATTCCTTCCCTACTTGGTTCATGAACTGATATTGGTGTCTGACTCTTGGGATGGTAGTGTTTGGCTATTACAAGAAAATAATGTCTTTGTTCCTTTCTCCACAGCAAAGTTCTTATATTAAGGATAATACTTTT
>JASAMX010027103.1:0-21567 GCA_030248175.1 Microlaimidae sp. YZB2_3
GTTGTTCTTCGTTCAGTTACGTATTGTGTTTATTTATGTATATATTTCATTTAAGTCTTTTCAAAATGCGTCGCGTCGGAGAAATCTAAGCCGAAAAATTTCAGTTATAAAACAAAAACAAGATCCAAAAACTTTTATGTGTATTTTTAATTGTGGTTGATGTCATTATAAGCAGACAAAATTTAAATATTTTATATCAAATAAACAACAAATACATTATTATTGCATTAAAATAACGAACACCGTATTATTAAATCACCCATTATTAAAGAATGATTATAGTTGTTTTTTTTCTAACCAAATAGTCCAACTTATTATACGAAGGCGAATTTTTCTTTGTGACTTTTTTGCTGCACAAAAAAAACAATTTATTGCAGAAATAGAATTATTTATAAAAGTTTGTTTTTTTCCTTCAATATTTAAAAAAACTATCAGAAGTAAAAAAATTTAAGAATAATTATTTAATTTATTATTTTTAAATCAATCGTGTTTTTTTTGTGGATATATAAATATTTAGGTACGTTGTTTCAAAATGCGTCGGCGAAATGTCGCAGTGAAGAAAAAGCGTGAAATCACAATAAAATTAAACCATATTTTCGAAAATAACATTGACGGCTTGTTTAGCAAGTTTAAATCAATAAATTTTATTTAAAGTTTTTTAAAATAAAGAAAAAGAATTAATTTTTTTATCAATCATGATTCGAACAAAAATTAAATACTCTAATTTTATTGTGCAATACTTTTCAAATAAACAAAAATATATGTTTACTAAAAAAATCATATAATCTACTCATTTTGTGTAAAAATTTTTGATTTAAACCTATATTCATGCAATCAAAAACATATTTTGTAACTGCGTCGGAGAAACGTCGCATCGGCCAAATAGTACGGGGGTAAAATGATCGGTCGCAAAAGTCTTCGGCGAAATCGCATTCAGCTAATGCGTCGTCGGCGTAATGTAAAGCAACCTACTTTTTACAGTGCGACTTGAAATCGTCCCGCTCCAAACTTACAGGTGTTCATTACCAATTATTTATACATAGACTACTATAAACTATGACGCTTCGCTTATGTCCCGTTTTTGTTTTTTTAATGATCAGATAACAGAATAAATTTTATACTAAGCATAGTCTATGAATAGTTTAATTCATACTGTTTTCATCATATCATTGTATTTTTTTTTTTTTTTTTTCTGTTTTTCTATTTTTTTTTCTTTTTTTTTTCATAAACAACATCAAATCTGCGACTTAATTGCGGCGGGTAGGTTTCCCATACGCGTTCCAAAATTCGATATGACCGACCCTAAAGTAAAATTCATTTATAAAACATCTTCATACCCTAATTAGGACTCGTAGACTTGGTTATGTGGCTATTTTTGGGTATAAATCGATCTCTCTCTCTCTCTCTCTGTGTGTGTGTGTGTGTGTGTGTGTGTGTGTGTGTGTGTGTGTGTGTGTGTGTGTGTGTGTGTGTGTGTGTGTGTGTGTGTGTGTGTGTGTGTGTGTGTCTGTGTGTGTGTGTGTTTGTGTGTGTTTGTGTGTGAGTGTGTGTGTGTTTGTGTTTGCGTGTGTGTGTTTGTGTTTGCGTGTGCGCGTGTGCGTGTGCTGTGGGCGTGTGTGCGTGCGTGTGTGTTTGTGTGTGTGTGTGTGTGTGTGTGTGTGTGTGTGCAGATCTGTGCACGGTTTGAAAATGCTGCCCGCTTTATTGGAGGATTTGCCCCCCCCGTTTAATTGCCCCCCTCCGGGAAAAAAATGAAAAAGTATCCGAAAATTATGACGCCAATTTTTACCTATTATGAAGCCACCATTGCGAAATTTTTGCAGTTTTTAGCCTATTTCAATGCAATTTAAGCTATTTTAAACCAATTTTTACCTTATTTTCGCTTTTTTGTCCCTTTTTTCCCTTTTCCTTTCTTTTTTTCTCTTTTTTTCTTTTTTTTTCTTTCCCCTCTGCTTGCCCCCCGTTTTATTGCCCCTGTGTGTGTGTGTGTGTGTGTGTGTGTGTGTGTGTGTGTGTGTGTGTGTGTGTGTTTGTGTGTGTTTGTGTGTGTGTTTGTGTGTGTTTGTGTTTGCGTGTGTGTGTTTGTGTGTGTTTGCGTGTGCGCGTGTGCGTGTGCTGTGGGCGTGTGTGCGTGCGTGTGTGTTTGTGTGTGTGTGTGTGTGTGTGTGTGTGTGTGTGTGTGTGTGTGTGCAGATCTGTGCACGGTTTGAAAATGCCCCCCGCTTTATTGGAGGATTTGCCCCCCTCCGTTTAATTGCCCCCCTCCGGGAAAAAATGAAAAAGTACCCGAAAATTATGACGCCAATTTTTACCTATTATGAAGCCACCATTGCGAAATTTTTGCAGTTTTTAGCCTATTTCAATGCAATTTAAGCTATTTTAAACCTATTTTTACCTTATTTTCGCTTTTTTGTCCCTTTTTTCCCTTTTCCTTTCTTTTTTCTCTTTTTTTCTTTTTTTTTCTTTCCCCTCTGCTTGCCCCCCCGTTTTATTGCCGCCCTGTTTCAAAAAAGTTACTCCCCCCGTGCCCCCCCGTTTTGAAATTGCCCCCCCATTATAACCCCATGGGGGGGGAGTGCACAGGTCTGGTGTGTGTGTGTGTGCGTGTGTGTGTGTGTGTGTGTGTGTGTGTGTGTGTGTGTGTGTGTGTGTGTGTGTGTGTGTGTGTGTGTGTGTGTGTGTGTGTGTGTGTGTGTGTGTGTGTGTGTGTGTGTGTGTGTGTGTGTGTGCGTGCGTGCGTGCGTGTGTGCGTGCGTGCGTGCGTGCGTGCGTGCGTGCGTGCATGCGTGCGTGCGTGTCTGTGTGTGTATGTATAAAGTATATAGTGCTTTGTGGATACTGAACAGAAAGTGTGAATTATCTCTTAAGGTAGAACTTACAGTTTTGACCACTTGGACTACAAGTCGCATATCATTAGAAATATTAATTTTTGGCCCATAAAAGTGGGGCGCTATAAAAAGTTAAGAATCTGTGCTATCCAGTGGTTATAAAAACATCACCGAAAAGTTTGTCCAGTTCGCAACAGATGTCCATGGATTCTACCTCTGAAAACCACAATAAGGCCTTTTAAAAAAATTGATTCGTTATTTTTGGGCGAAATTTTATAATAAATTAGGGTAATGTAGGGGCAACTTTCAAAGGTGGTTTGGGTTCAAAATGATCTCAGGATTTTTTTTTAATTGCAAAAAAGATTTTTTTACAAAAATATATAGTAAAAAAATCCTAAAGTCCCTTTTTAATCGTTTATAATTAAAAAAAAATGGTAAAAGCCTATATCTAACTATTTCCGAACTTTCGTTTAAAAATAACGAATCAATTTTTTTAATTTTCGTTTAATTTTTTTTTAATTGACGCCGAGAAACTACATTTTGAACCATTCCTTTAAAAGGTGCTTTTAATTGAAAATCCCCGCTGACCCAGTAGCCGAGTGGTTAGTACGTCGCGCTCGCATCCTCTGATCCATGGGTTCGAGTAGTCGCTCGACCATATTTTTGATGCCGAAAAAAATTTTTTTATTTTTTAGCTTTTTAATTTAAAAAAATGTTTTTTTATTATTTAAGATACGCTAAATAGAAAATAAAAAAATAAAATACTTTTGGTAATAAACTTTATTAATGTTTTGTATTTTTGACATGTATTTTATTGATGTTATTTGATGATTGTGGACGATAACGTTTTTTTACAGAAAAATGAATGTCAAAAATTTAATCAGCAGGTCAAACTACGTATAGTAAGATGTAATTCAAAAAAATCTGTCGTCAAAAAAAACTGTGAAGTTCTACCTTAAGA
The DNA here is from genome assembly GCA_030248175.1 of Microlaimidae sp. YZB2_3. NCBI lineage: Eukaryota > Metazoa > Nematoda > Chromadorea > Desmodorida > Microlaimidae > Microlaimidae sp. YZB2_3. Next base: position 3,790 of record JASAMX010027103.1, read on the forward strand.
AAATAATTCATACTGGTGGTTCAACTCAACTTCAAGGTACCTACACACTTTGGCAAAGAGAGAATTCTTCAATAAAGCAACAATTTCAAAATTCCTGTTTAACACAAGCACAATTTCAAAATGTTAAATTCAATTTCTCCAAGTTATCTAGAGAATATAGATTATAGATTTAAAAGTTTCTTACTTCTGCATTTCAAATTTAGAACCATATGCCTATTTCGTGTTACCTCCATATTTCAATAATTTTTTAATTTAAATAGAATCCCAGTAAATCCTGGGCCTCCAGGTTAGCACCTAAAGCTGTAATAATTTATGCAGGGGGATCTTGTTATACTTAATTCTTTTTACCTAACTGCAAAATATTATTTACATATTGTTTCAAACATAAATTTAATTAAAATTAAATATATAATAACCTGCATTTCATAATTATAGACTGTTAATCATTCACTCGATAACTGGGTGCACGATGAACAAACAAACAAATTTTCAAAGTGGCGCAATTCCCCAGAGCAGATCGTCGTGTAAATCCATTGGTCTAGTATTGTTTGTTAACATAGGTTTAATTGGTTTTAAAAACGGTTTTTAAAACAATACCAAAAACGGCTATTGCAACAATTTAGATAAAGCCTTTGAAGCCATTGAAAAGTCGGTTGGTTTAGTCATTTAGTGTAATTGTGTTATTTATCATTTTAGCCGAATAATAATATCAACACTTTTAAGAAGAAGAATGTAGCCTTAATGTCCTTATTACGTGCTCTGTGCGAAAGTAGTCAATCGAAACATGTGCAGACGGTAATAACGGGAGAAAAAGAAAAAAAATTACGGGTATGTAATTTTGATTTTCGCCTAGTTTGAAATAATTCTAGTGGGTAACAGGCCAGAAGAGGCATGGGACGTTAATTCTGGGTACTAAAGAGCCGGAAAAAAGGGAACCTTTTTGTTCTGGAAAAGAGTTCTGGCTTCCAAGCAGCCAGAACGAAAAGGACAAAAGAGCCAAATAGGAGACAATCATGAAAAACACAAAAGAAACCAGAGGTCAGAAAGTTGTGCTTAAGAGCCTGACTTTTTAGGACCAAAGAGCCAAAAAAAGACTTTAGAGCCTTTGACAGTGCATTGTTTTTTAATAACGTTATAAGGCGTAATTTTCTAAATAAACACATTAGTCGAGACTTTAGAGACATATTTTATTTTTTTAATTACTTCAACAAGTTTGCTTTTGTAGCACATTACAATAAACTTTAGAACTGAATTTAATTTTATTAAGTTTTTTTAATCACTCTTATGTTTATGCGTTTTTACGAATAATTCGTTTTCTTAATAATTCATAAATATAGATTTTTTTAATTGTGTTTCTTATTGTCTAAATAAAAGGTCAATTTTTTGTAAAATTTTTTTTCTTCAAAACTTATTTAAAACGCTAAAAATACCAATTGAATAATTTTAAGTATTTCAAGCTTTAATAAGCTTAAAATCGCTCATTTAATAGCAGAGCTCCGGAACTTCCTGTGCTCTAAATGGTCGGAGCTCCGGAGCATGATATTGCAAGTTGAAACATCACTCTTTAAGCTTAAAATCGCTCATTAAAGAGCAGAGCACCGGAACGCTTTAAATGGTCTGAGCTCCGGAGCATGATATTGGAGCTTAGGAACATCACTCTTTTAATTGTGTTGGGTATTTGAAAATTTGTAATTTTTTCTAAACTCAAGTTTGGAGAAAATTGACTTTCTTGCGTGGCTTAGTTTTAGCAAACACACCTAACGAGTTTTTCGGCTGAACGCATGATTTTTTTACATATTCTTTTTATAATTGGTGTGTGAACTAAATACACAAATTAAGTAATTTAAATACTCAAAAATGTCTCTATTGGCTAAAATTTAAATATGTAAGCCACCGAAAAAAATTCCATAATATACAACAAAATTTCGTGAAATAATATGATAAAAATAGCACATAAATATAAACTAAAAAAACCTGCTAAATTTAAAAAAATGAAATTAAACGGATTTGGGTTAAAATTTTTCAGATAATTTTTAGTATTGTTGCTGTTTTATTGTTTTTGTTGTATATTGGTAAACGCTAAATTTATTAGGTGGTAAGTTTATTGTGCGGCAGATTTACTTTAGCTTTCACGCGCAATTATCTGTTTTAATAATTGTCATTCAGCAAATTATGACTAACATAATTATTATGGCGATTTTTTATGATTGTGCATTAATCGAATGTTAATGCCTAAATTTAAAACTCCTGTGAATTTCCAACTGCGTAGGTTGCTTGTCTTCGTATTTATTAACATACAATTACTCAACAGACTACACAAATGTATTAAAATTTGATTTTAATTTTTTTAAACAGGCAAATCGTTTTAAATTTAACCTTATCTTTACAAATCAAAAAGAAAAAATGAATAAATGCTACGAAATGTTGATAATGCAATAAATATGTATGCGTCGCTGCACGATATTTTTTAGATTTTGCTTAGGCTTAGGTTTTGCTTAGGCTTAGCTTAGGTTTTGTTTAGGCGTAAATTTTGCTTAGGCTTAGGTTTTGCTTAGCTTAAAGTTTGCTTAGGCTTAGAGGTTTTGCTTAGGCTTAGAGTTAGCTTAGCTTTTGCTTAGGCTTAGGTTTCGCTTAGGCTTAGGTTTTAGGCTTAAGTTTAGCTTAGACGTAAGTTTTGCTAAGGCTTAGCTTAAGCTTAGCTTAGATTTTACTTAGGCTTAGCTTAGGTTTTTCTTAGGCTTAGCTTAGTCGCTAATTTTCTTTACCGTTTTTGGGGTAGGTTTTGGCCCTTCTCACCCCGGACTTTAAGGACTTTTCGGACAGTTTTTTTAAGTATGGAAAATCGCGATTTTTGGCATACGAGATCTCGCGAAATACAGAAATGTTTCCATAAAAAATTAATATGGCTGTTAAAAAGGCAAAAAATACCACGATTATAAAGTGCACATTCATTATATTATTGGTAGTAGTTGAAATAATTAATATTAAAAATCAAATTGCAACGAAATTTTTTAACACCCTTAAAAATATTCACTACTCAAAAATACTTCCAATAACGAGGAACTGTTTACCCTTTTTCACGTGCGTAAAAAATAATGGAAATATTTTTGTAATTATGATTTAATATACGATTTTCCGTAAAAAATGGGGGTTAATTTCTTTAAAATTGCGGCGAAACAGGAATTTAATTTAATTTGATGAAATTTAAAGCTGCAAATAGTATGTTTTTATTGAAATATATGATTTTTAAACTGCCATAATAGCTCTACTGTTGTGTGTGCATATTTTAGAATTAATAAAGGCCGCAGGTTTATAAACCTCTTAATTCAATTGAGCAGATGGCTATGTGGCGCAGTCGGGTAGAGCCCGCAACTGTTTTGAGTTTTGAGGTAAACGTTTTGAGGTCGACGGATCGATTCACACTGTGAACATATTGTCATTGCCACAATTTTTATTCAATATTATTACTTATTTTAGCTTTATTATAATTTTTTCAACGAATCAAAACAAAAAAAATTATTTGTAAATATTTAAACCGCATTTGTTTCCTACTTTTTGCCGCTCATTCTAATTTTCGTCGTTGAGATATTTCAAAACGTTATGATGTTCTATAATTACAATAAATAATAAAATACGTTTTATGTAAGCAAAAAAATAATTTTTGTTCTTTATTTCAACAGTTTTTTTTATTGAACGCTGTAAAGTGAAAACTGTCCGGTGAGACCTTAAAGACATGTGCTTTTTTTCCATTTTGCGCTTTTTTTCGCCGTAGCGACTGACGGATGCTTCTGCTACTCAAACCCAAACCTGAGAAAGGCAATAAGTTTTCGGGTTTAAAAATACAAATAAAATTTAAAAATAAGTACTAAAAAGAAGGATTTTATAATGCATCACATGGACACAAAAAATCGTTGCTAAACTTTTAAAATTGTTAGTGGGTCATTTAAAATTGACCAATTCATGTGCTTTTAAAATTCGGAAAAATATATAATTTTATAGTATTAATCTCAAAATATTTGATCTGCAAAAAGAAATCACTAATTTTTGCAATGATTATTTATTTATAAGATATAAAATCATAGATGAACACGGTAAAAAAGCTTGGGGGTGTTTACCCCGGGTAAATGAAATTTCAAAATCTAAGGAGGGACCTAGGGGGGTCGAACCCCCCCCCTAGCTTTCTAGGGGGGGGGTCGACCCGGGGTGGAAGATTTTGAAACCTAGAGGGGGGTCAGGTGGGGTCCAATTTTCGAAACAAAATACTTTTAAACCATTGAATGTTTAATAATAGTTTTTTTTATAAGATAATTGAATAAAAAGCGATATTTAGGTATAAAATGGGTGTAAAACATGAGTTTGTGTTAAAAATTCACGTAAAAAAAAAAAAGCAAAAAGAGGGGAGGGGGGGAAAAAAAAAAAAACAAAAAAAAAAACCAACACCCAAAAAAACCAAAAACCCAAACAACACAAAAACACCTTCGACTACTACATTAATCAAATAAAACATGTAAAATACAAGCAACTACATAATTTCCAATTTTTTATTGAAAAAATGAAAAACGGCATTTATAAAATTTTGGTGCTAAGGTAAAAATTAAGCTTTCATTACTTTTTTGTTTTTAAACGACATTTCAAAAGGGAAAGAAAGAAAAAGTTTAACTCGAAAGAGGCTAATTTTAGGGCTCGATCGATCAACTGAACTGTACAAATTATTACAGAAACAAAAACAGCAGTCCTTTTAGTTATAATAGTAAAATATCCATGTAATAAATTTGTTTCCCATTATTTTATTTAGCGTCTTTCTTGCAATAATAATGTTGTTCGTAAACATGTAATTTTTTCAGAAATTGTTTTGAGTTAATTCTTTATTGAATGAGGGATTTTTGTCTTTAGAAAGGCGTTGATTTCAATCAAACAGTTATACTTAGAACGGAAGCATATCAGCTTATTAGATAGTGCCAGAAGTTGATCTGTCCCCTGTGTTACGTGGGATGGAAAGTATTACACCGGCTTTTAGTTTAATTAGCAGCCTTACGGTTACAATGCTTTTTTTGCATTTGTTACTGTGAATTATCTTCTGATTTGATGAAATTTTTCCAATAAAATAAGTTTATCTATATTTTTGAGCATACAAAATTAATTTTTTTGTAAAAATATCAATTAAAACCCCGTAAATAAATTGGAGGTATTATTTAATAATAAATTTTAAAATTCGATTCTTGTTTAATGTAAAACTGTGTCTGAAATTACTGTTACCTATATCAAAATTCTAAACCATTTAATGAATTACTGCAATTTTCATGTATTGATTGGTCACAATGCCAGAAGTTTCTACGCAGTTTTAAAAAACAAAATATATCGAAGTATGATCGTCAAACTACTGGTTCTATCTCAAATTTTTATCTCGTATCGTAAGAGTGGCAACCGTGATCAAGCATTATATTTATTGTGTTTACATATCAGATTGCTTAATCCTCTTTACGCCATTTTCGAGAAGCAGCTGAAAAAAATTATTTGCGTTTGGATTCTTTTAATGAGAATTGTCGTTTGTATCAGACCAAGAAAAACAGAGGATCAACTACCTAGTTAAAGCATTTGCTAATGAGCTTTATTATTTTTCAATGTAGTTCGCATAAAAAATGTTTTATATAATATTTTATGTCGAAAACAAAAAAAATATTATTTTACTTATTTCCATATGAGGTATTTAATTTCCGCCTCATGGTCTAATAAAAAAAAGTCAAGTTCATTTATTGCATTTTTTCCTTGAATTTTAGTTTATCACGTGATTTTAAACTATTCCATTTTCTAAATTAATATTTTAATTACCAAATTTATATTCAAAAAATTTAATTTATTTTGTTTTGATCAAAACAAAGCTAAATTATGAGCAGAAAATTTGCCGTTTGTCTTATTTATATTGTTTGATTATTTCTTTTGTGTTTTTTGATCTGATGAGATAAGGGCTACTAGCTAACAGTTTTAAAATTACTTCAGAGAAGTATAAATCAAATACAGACCTGTGCACCGTCTGGAAATGCCCTCCCCTTTATGGTTGCCCTCCCCCCGTTTGCCCCCCGCAGATGAAGTCCTAAATTGCGCCATTTTGCCTATGTGTGCCATCATCGCATTTTTCCCCAGTTTTTTAGCCTATTTCATTTATTTTAGCCATTTCAGACCTACTTTTACCTTGTTTTCGCTTTTTTTGTCCTTTTTTTCTCTTTTCCCCTCTTTTTTCTCCTTTTTTTCTCTTTTTTTTTTCTTCCCCCCTGCTTGCCCCCCCCGTTTTATTGCCTCCACCGTTTCAAAAAAGTTGCCGCTCCCGTGCCCCCCGTTTTGGAATTTCCCCCTCCCCCGTTTAAACCCGGGGGGGGCAGTGCACAGGTCTGCAAATAGATTATTAAGGCTGGTTCATACTTATGTAAAAACGAAGTCCAAAGGACGTTTTTACATACGTATGAACATAGATGAACACGGTCAAAAAGCTAGGGGGAGGTGTTTACCCCGGGTAAATGACTTTTCAAAATCTAGGAGGGGGATCCTAGGGGGGGTCGAACCCCCCTAGCTTTTTAGTGGGGGTCGACCCGGGGTGCGAAATTTTAAAATCTAGAGGGGGGTCAGGTGGGGGGTCCGGTGTCCAAAGCAAAACAGTTTTAAACCATAATAACTTGAATAATAGTTCTTTTTATAGGATAATACTACATTTTATTGATAAAAAAGCGATATTTAGGTATAAAAAGGGTGTAAAAACATTAATTTGTGTTAATAATTGACGTTTTTGCAAGAAAATTTAGTATTTAAAATTTTCTCGAGAGGGGAGGGGGGTTAGATTTCAAAATCTAGTGGGGGTCAGGGGTGAAAAATTCGAAAATTCGGGGGGGGGGAGGGCCCTGGATTTTTTTCTAGGGGGGAGGGCCAAAATTTCGAGGCTGGAGGGTGGACCCCAACCTACCCCCCCCCCTTGTTCATCTATGCGTATGAACCAGCCTTTAGATTTTCATTTTGCATTGCTTTTTGTTTTGATGTAGTCACATTGCCCAAAAACAGCAAAAAGTTAGAATTGGAAGTTATTTCCCCTTCCCAAAGACAGTATCCCTTAAGTAAAAGTTAATACTCAATCTAAAATATCGTTCCGCTTTCCCTAAAGGAAAAGAACAATTCTTGAACACTCTCGAAATTCACAGGACCTTTCAATTTCGTTTCTGCCTTATGTGCACTATTTTAAATTGGAGATAACGTGTAAATTTAAACGTTGTTTGTTTTGTCCAGTTATGGTTTGTCTGTCACTAATGTCACACTTCCAGGAAAAAGTAAAAAATTAACGTAAAAAATTATGGGAGGCGGTCAATCCTGCACTTTGTCTTGATTAGGAATACTGTAAAGCCCGGTTCACACTGCTGCGATAGGCGACAGGCGATAGGAGAAAGGCGATAGGTGACAGACGACAGGCGATAGGCGATAGTGTCGTTCAGTTCACACTGAAAGAAAATTGCGATAGGCGATAGTGTATTGTTTTAATTTTAAACAGTGTTTAAAAATTGTGCTAGCTTTTAATTCTAAAAACAAATCTCGCATTCAGCCGCAATTTTGGATGATATTACAGCATAAAATTCAGTTATTTTAAGACGACGACAAAAAAAAAATGAAAATCGGCCATAGTGGGTTGTCTTATCAACCAAACAGAGTTAAAAAGGGGAATATTATTTTTTATCAAGTATTTTAAACAGATTTCAAGCTTCCAAAATGATATCGCTTGTTTAAAGAACGAAACTCCGGCAGCCATTTAGAGCAGAGAAAGCTCCGGAATTCCGGAGCTTCCTCCGCTCTAAATGACTGGAGTTCCGGAGGATGACATTGGAGGGTAGAAACATCGCTACTGTAATCTAAGCATATGACGTTTTTGTTTAGGTTTCAAATTACGGTATATTTTCAAGGCCAGGGGCCTATTTCATAAAAATTGCCTGTAATTAATTTACATCTGTAAATTAATAAACGCATAATTTTCTTTTGTATTTTTAATAAAAAAAGTATATTAATAAAATTGCGTTCAGAATCTAAGAAATTACAAATTTACAATTTGACTTGAACTGGGCTTCCACTATTCTGATGGACCAAATTTTGGAAGTAGAAACTTTATAGTTTTTACTTCTTTAAATTCTGGGTTAAATCAGAAACCAGGTGGGGTCATGTGAGAATTCAAAGCTGTTCTATCTCAATTCTAAAAGTTTCTTCTATAAGATGTCTTACTTTGTGTTGGACTGGGCTTCCACCATTTTGATGGACCTTAACTTAAAATATGGCATGACAACTGTATTTAAAGTTGGGGAATAAATCAATTTTCAGATGGGGTCATGTGAGAATACAAAGTACTACTAAAACCAAAAATATATAATAAAGGAAAAATGAGACACTTAGAACAAACTGCTTGTAAAAAACGGTCCCATTTAAATGGGACCTTTGGATTTTGGTCCCATTTAAATGGGATCCCATTTAAATAAGTCCCATTTAAATGGGATCCCATTTAAATGGGACCTAATTAAATGGGATCCCATTTAAATGGGCCTAATCTCCATTTAAATGGGACCTATTTATATGGGATCCCATTTAAATGGGATCCCATTTAAATGGGATCCCATTTAAAAAAGTCCCATTTAAATGGGACCTATTTAAATGGGATCCCATTTAAATGGGATCCCATTTAAATGGGACCAAAATCTAAAAGTCCCATTTAAATGGGACCAGGTCCCATTTAAATGGGACCTTTTTTTACGAGCAGTTTGTTCTAAGTGTCTCATTTTTCCTTTATTATATATTTTTGCTAAAACCAAAACAATCTTAATAAATTCTCTATATAAAATCACAAAGCAAAAACTTTGTTTTGGACTGGGCTTCCACCATTTCGATGGACCTTAACAATGATTATAGCTGTATTATCAATGTTTTGGATTATATCGATTTCCAGGTGGGGTCATGTGAGAATTCAAAGTTTTGCTATATAAATTAAGTTAATAACGTGCTCTTGACTACCTCTTAAAAACAATAATTGTTAAATAAAATTAAAGTCATAGTACGGTGTCACAGAGAAATGGCAAAAAGAAACATGAACACCCCGCCAGATCAGGTAACAAAACACTTCCCTTATAAATAATATATATTAAAGATATACAAAATGACACAAAATTAACAAACGATACAATGTATAATTTTTCAAAACATTAAAAAAATTTTTAAATATGCATGTTGTAAAAATATGACGGGAAGCGTTTGCTGAAGAAGTCCCAACTTCTCCTCATATTTGTCCAGCCTGTCCAAACAAGGGACGAAACAGGCTTTTGTTATAGGTCTCCTTTTTAATGCAAAATTATTTTACACGGTCAATTTTTGAGAACCAAAAATTTGAACTATATGTATGTCTGTCCTTTTTAGGTTGTATTAAACCATCTAATAATTTTATTCAATATGTCAAGTAAATGGGTACAATTTTTTAAATTTTTTATTATAAATAATAAAGTTATGTCCTTATTTTTTAATTAATAGAACGAGAAGAAATTAAATGCGTTTATTAATTTACAATTACAAAAACCTGGGGCACTGTTTTTTATAAAAATTATAAGCATTCGATTTTTTTTGTAAATGTCCATCTTTGTTTGTAAATGTCAATTTTTTCTTTGTAACTTCGAAAATCCTAGTGTTATACACACATTGGGCTGAATAAAAAAAAAACTGACTGTATTTTTACAAATAAATCAAATGTTTGTAAAACTTTTATAAAACAGTGCCCAGTGTACCATTTTTATAAAAATTTATATAAACCTCATTTAAAAAAAACTGCCGGTTAAACTAATGAAAATTAAAATTCATTTTGAAGACATAAAAGACAAAAACTGTATTTTAATAATTATTTATCAAATTACTTAATTTGGAATCTAAATGCAAATTTTTTTAGAGCTAAACTTGTTTAATTTTTGTATATTTTGTGAAAAAGTGGAATTAAAAAAATTCAGCGTTCTTATTTGTTTTTAAAAAAAACGTCATTACCGCACAGTTTTAATTGGTCCCCTCATGTCTGCATTCTAATTTTCAGCGTTAGCCAGATATAATTCAACCATAGGCTATTTAGTTCTCATCAATGTTTATAAAAAATTTATTCAAATGTTCTTTTTTTAGTTTTATCATAAATTGCGGGTCGCTTTTGAACCAAAATTAGCAAATATCCATCGAAATTAATATTTTCACGCAAATTTATCCATATTTAAAAAAACCAACCATCCCATCAAAAAACAAAAAATGTTGTGTGTATTTAAGTCAATTCAAGGAAGCGTTATTTCATTACATAAATTTGTTAATTTACGAATTTCGCATGTAATATGCTGAAACTGCTTGTGTATTGGCTGTCGCCTATCGCAAAATTGCGATAAGATTAGAACTTTGATCCAACCACTGTCGCCTGTTGCCAGTCGCCTATCGCAAGTTACTATCGCCTATCGCAGCAGTATGAACTGACAGGAGCCTATCGCTTGTCGCCTATCGCCTGTCGCCTATAGCAGCAGTGTGAACCGGGCTTAAAATGTCAATAACAAAAATTTTCAAGGCAGGTGTGGTGCTCTCTTGTCTCACTCACCCTACTACCTCCATAACATCAGTGACCAGACCACACAACACTTCCATTATCGTTTCAGGTTGCAAAAATAATCTAATCATTCGTCACACATTTAAAAAAAATGCGAAAACATATTTTAAAATGCATTATAATTACGCTTATAAATCAAAATTCGGGCATATATTACAACATAAAACTTATTTATAAGGTCATTAAAATAGCGCGTTTTTATGAATAATAGCTTAATTATAAAAAACACTCGAAATCTAAAAACTAAAATTTTCTTTTAGAAAAAAGGTGCCTATTATGTCTTTGATTTTTCTTTAAAGTAAAAAAATGAGATAAAAATCTGAACTGAAAAAAAAATTTGTTAAGGATTTTTTATGGATAAATAAATCTAAATAAAAAAAATTTGTTAAGGATAAAAAAATCTTGGAGGTAAGACATAAAGCGCAAATTAAATAAATTTTGGGTTGGACCCGTACATGGGTATAGATGGGTCAATTGGTTTGGAGTGGGGGAATAAAGCCCAAAGTTAGGGCAGTTTCCCTGTTAAGGTTGTGGCGCAGTGGCAAAACATATGTCTTGTTTCTGGATCGATTCCCGACTGAGACAAGATACGTTGTCATAATGTTAATAATGTTTGTTAATATTGTTATATGTAATGTATGGTTCACCTCAGGATTTTTTTAGCTCTAAAATGTCATATAGTATTCGTGATCACGTCATACATGTTTTGCTCCGTGGGATAGGTTGTCGGAGGAGCAGCGGCAAAACAGGGTTTCAAAATGAAGGTGCGAATATGGCTAAAAGAATGCCGCGCGGGCGGGTTATTAGAAAGGCGCGGGCGCGTTATTAGACATAAATGTGGGCGTCCCTTTATGCGCGCGGTGTCCTTTGATGTGCACGGGATTCCTTCTGTTTAGAACAATGGATTTTGACCAGGGTGTTGTGCAGTTAGTGCTGAGTAACATCGGCCTTGTATACCCTGTATTATGCGAACTAAATAAACTTTAAATGCGATTAACACATACTAAAGGCTGGTTCATATTTATGACAAAACGTCCTTTGGACAAAGTCCAAAGGACAATTTTAGAAAAGTCAAAACGTCCTTTGGACTTTTTCCTTTGGACGAAGTATGAATGCTACTTAAAGTTTGTCCTTTGGACAAAGTCCAAAGGACAAAATCTAAAGGGAAAAGTCCAACGGACAAAAACTATGAACACGTTGTTCTTTGGATTTTGTCCTTTGGACTTTGTCCTTTGGACAAAGTCCAAAGGACGTTTTTACGCTGTATTTGTCCTTTGGACAAAGTCCAAAGGACTTTTGTTTTTTGGACTTTGTCCAAAGGACGTTTTGTCATAAGTATGAACCAGCCTTAATTCCTACCAACTTATAGTTTTTCCAACTCCTTACTCATAGTTTTTTTTGGAGTGCAATTTACGCATTGTATCTCAATTTCGACGGCAAGTTAGGTAAAAACGCTAGTTCAAAAAGTTTTTTTTTTGGTTTTTTAAGATTTGTATTTCTAAAAAAAATTCTATTTATTGATTAAAACTTATCTTGGGAAGAAAATAAAAGTCATTTTAAAAACATATTTTTCTTCATTTTTTAAGAGATAACTTATCTAAAACTAGGGGATAACTTTTTTTTGAAATTAGGAATCTAGGAGATAAGCACAGGAATTTTCCAGCACAAAATAATATAACGCTTAATTGTTGGCTGGAGAGAGAAACGCCGTGGGTGTTTGGTGGTAGTGGTGTATCGTTGGTAGAAGGTGGTAAAATAAATTTCAATCCTCTAGTAACTCCTTTTTAACTGTGCGCGCCACTAATACATTTCTTTCTTTGGCACGTTTTATATAGTTTGTATGGAATATTAAGCTTATTACTTGACTTATTACGTTTTTTTTAAAGTTTCATGTGTAACAAATGTCTCTTTTTTTAATTTTAATAAAAAACGCAGCTGTTTTTTTTTCGTAATACATTTGGAAGCACTTCGCGTGCTTTTGTGTTGTTCCCACCTCTTTGTGTTTATTATTTATGATACTGGCCTTGTTCTTGTTTGGTTTGAATAAGGTTACCGGTTAAGTATAAATTATTCCTGGAAACCACTATGTCTTTTGGTTGTCTTTTGTTTGCAGTGTAACATTGCGCTGTTAATAATCGAACGAGTTTATTTTAATTAAATTGATAAGGATCAGATCAGTCAACGTAACCGCGAAGCTTTTATACTCATAGTCTCTGTACGTTTGAAAAGTATTTTGCTGTTTATTCTATTTTTTAATTATGTTCTATCGTTTTTATTATTGAAATTTTGAATACATAAAATTTAATAATAAAAGAAGAATAAAAATATAAAAAAAGCTAAATTTAAATATCATCACAAATGGGTCAGTTATTTGAAATAAGGGGCTTGAAGTCCAGATTAAAGAAAGACTGTGCCGATTTTTAAATTTACATACCTAGTTATTTTGGAGTACTTGTTTATCATTTGTTTGTGGTTGTTATAAGAAAATTGCAAGCAACGTTATTTAAAAAAACAAACGTTTTATTGTGTTTTTAAGCTGCTTGTTGATAAACAATTGTTAGACGTAGACCTCAAAACTTTAAATTAATTAATAATTTGAAAAGTCTTAATTCATCATTTTTTTAATTTAGTAGCTCATGCTCATCTGAATGTCATGTCATTACGTGTGAGTCACCACGATTTGAACATTAAAATAGCTATTTTAGTTCATTTGAAATGGGGTTTTTTGCGTTGTAAGCGTTATTTAGAGCATTTACTGTGAAACTTAGAATTATTAAAATTTGATATTTTTAATTAATAAAAAATTTTAAAAATAATTGGGTGAGAATTTTTAGCCAGACCGCAGTTTTTACGACTGTTAGTGAACTTTCTTGGAGCTTTTTTTTAAAAGTTCTGGAGAACTCCACCTGATTTCTGAGCCCTGCCCTATTTTGAGTTAATTTAATCAATAACTAAAGATTGATACCACAGATTATTTTTTATCAAAGTGTTTTAAACTATGTTTTTTAAAAAGTTATTAGACAATTTTAAAATGCGAATAGGATTACTTAAAATATAATTTTAGGTGTAATAAGTTTACAAACCTGTGCACGGTCTGGAAATTCCCCCCTGCTTTATTGGAGGATTTGTCCCACCCCGTTTTATTGCCCCCCTCCCACCAAAAAATGAAAAAGTACCCTAAAATTATCACGCCATTTTTGACCTATGATGACGCCATCATCGCAAATTTTTTGCAGTTTTTAGCCTATTTCAATGTATTTTAAGCCATTTTAGCCTATTTTTACCTTATTTTCGCTTTTTTGTCCCTTTTTTCCTTTTCCTTTCTTTTTTTTCTTTTTTTTTTCTTTTTTTTTTCTCTTTATTTTCTTTCTCCCCTGCTTGCTCCCCGTCGTTTTATTGCTCGCCCCGTTTCAAAAAAGTTGCCCCCGTGCCCCACCCCGTTTTAAAATCCCCTCCCCCAATAAAACCCCCCGGGGGCAGAGCACAGGTCTGCGTTTATAATTACTTATTTAAGAAGGGATTACTATAGTTTTTTTTTTAAATCGACAAAATTCTGAAGCGTAAGGATTAGTGATGTTTTCCGAACCTCCGGAGCAACCCCAAAAGCTCTCTGAAGCCCCCACCCCGGACTCCCTAAGCCCCCTCCCGGAACTCCCGAGATTCCCTCCGGGGCTCCGGCCTATTTTGGTAGTAACTTCTTATAATTAAAACGTATTATCGTAAATATTTTATCAAAATTTTTTTTGTAAACTAAATTTATTTCAAAACAATAAAAAAGTTCTAAATATGCTGATACAATAACTTAGAACATATTTCAAGGTTAAATACGCTTTAAATCGGTCATATAAAAGCGGACTTTGGGGCTCCGGAGCTTGCTCCGCTTTAAATGGCCGGAGCTCCAGAATAGGAATGCATCACTTATGAAGATAGGAACATCGCCAGACCTGTGCACGGTCTGGAAATGCTCCTCCCGCTTTTTTGTTAGTTAGTTGTGCCCCCTTCCTCGGTTTGCCCCTGCTCGAAAATCAAAAATACCAAAAAAATATCTGTCTACTTTAGCGAATATTTAGGTCAGACCTATTTTTACCTAATTTTTTTTTTGCTTTTTTTAATCGTTTTTGGCTTTAATAATTTAAAGCTTTAATTTAACTAAAAAGTTCAATAAAAGCAAAATGTTTTTATTAAACTCAACAGCAATGTAGAAGCGACCGAGCGGTCGCGACAAGCGCCACGCAGAATAATTATAAAAAAATATAAATAACTAACGGAAATGCCCATTGTATTTTGAATTAATTTTATTACGCGGCCTAAAGTCGGTGAAAAAAACAGCTAGAGTTGAAGTTCGAAAGTTTTGAATTTCGTTTTAATTTAAACGTAGCGAACTGAGTTATTTATTTTGTAATTTACATAAGATGGGCCATAATCTTATACAAAATCTCTAATATTTATTCTATATGAATATATAAATATAAAAACAAAAGTAAAAAACAAATATTACGACAGAAAGTAAGTTTTTCAAGCCTTTTTAATATCTTTTTACATAATAAATACCGTTTTCAGATATAAATTCTGGTATTAATCCAACAACATTCAGTGTTTAAGTAATGTCGCTTCCCGGTGGCATTGGAGTTTAGTATGAGATAAGAAACACCGCTTGGTGTGCTGTTAGATCATACTTTTCTCAGTTTTTCCTAAAAATTTGAGCATGATTATGGAACGGTAAGTTTTTTATGACGGGTTGAATGGAATTACAAAGGCCCACTTAATGTTTGGGACGCTTCAAGATCATGGAGTTTTTCTAGCACCAATTGATAATCAAATGTGCACCATTTTTTGTGCTTTCTTGTGAACCAAAAATTTGTTTTGGGGGTGACACGACACCCAACCCAGTTGGCTAGGGGTGGGAGCAAAAAAGTGCGCACCCTGGTTTTAAAAAGTTTTTCTCGAAACCAGTAAAAATCAAAAATTGATTACATAAGACGTTTTTTTGATATATCGCTTGTGCAAAAAAACACACTGTGTTTAAGCTTATAACAAGCCGTCAAAAACGACGCATTTAAAATTTAAAAGCGTTGTGTTTCAAATCTTTATGATAGGAGCAGTATATCTTTAAATTAAAAAGTTGTAAAAAACGATTTTTTTGAAGTTTCTAGGTTATTTCGTAAGAAAAACATATTTTCAAGCTCACAATACTGCTACGAAAACGCCAAATATGACAGCTACAAAATCTTTGTTGTAAAATACAAAATCCATTTTTTGTGAATTCCAGGCTCTGCCAATGTCTGCTAATGTAATGTTTGACTAACAAAACATGTTTTTACTGCTAAAAACATCAGATAATACGTTATTAGGCGAAAAACAGTGTAATTACAGCTTTATTTACGTTTATCCCTGCTTCTTTAACCATTTTAAAAATTATGGGGGGCTCCGTCCCCCCCCCCCCGAAAATGAAACCCTGGGTACGTCCCTGCTTTCCCCCGTTTTATTAGAGGCTTTGCCCCCCACCCGTTTTATTGCTTCTCCCCTGCCCAAAAATGAAAAAGTACCCAAAAATTTGACCTTTTTTGCGCCATTTTTGACCGATTATTACGTCATCATCGCAAATTTTTTGCAGTTTTTAGCCTATTTTAATGCATTTTAAGCCATTTTAGACCTATTTTACTTATATTGCTTTTTTGTCCCCTTTTTTTCTTTTTTTTTTCTTTTTTTTTCTTCCTTTTTTCTTTCATTTTTCTCTGTTTTTCTTTTTCTCCTCAACTTGCCCCGCCCCCGTTTTATTGCCCCTCGTTTCAAAAAATTGTCACGTCGTGACCCCCACCGTTTTGGAATTCCCCCCCCCCAATAAAACCCCAAGGGGCAATGTTTTAATTATAATTAGATTTATTAAATTTCTTTATGACAACAAACTATTTATATCATTTATGGGCCTATTTTATATTTTTCTTCGTTTTGAAAATCTAACATTAAAAACGCAGAAAATAAGGAAAACTAACACCCACAGACAAAAACATTTTTACCGGATCTGAAAAAAAACCGGCCAGATCAGCTTGAATCTTAAAAATGGCCTGATTTACCGGATCGCCGGGCTCAAAAGGATATCCGTATCCGGTCGTTATTTAATTCTAGGTGCTCAAATTTTTAGGTAAAACTTGGAAAATTATGTTATAACAGCATACCAAACGGCGTTTGTTATCCGCACTAATAAAAAACTTTTGCTTTGTTGGACCCAGGTTTTTTCACCGTATTAACCGTAGGGATGGCGTCATTGATGAACATCTTTTTGTAGTTTTAACTAATAGTCCAAAATATAAGCTACACACTGATGTAGTAGTAATTTGTTAAACTGTTTTTGAGATATAACGTTTTAAAGTTTGTCGCAAGTATCAATCGTTTTTGAGCAGACTTTAGTTTCCACTAATCCAAAATCTTTTTAGCTATCAAACGAACAAAAGTCTATTGCATTGAAACAAAAATAATTATATTAAAAAAATTAATATGCACAATTTGATAATATTGACATAATGAGAGAAAGAAAATAAAATTTGCTAAGTTCAGCTTGTTCCAGTTGTCTAATCAAAGCAGAAATGCACTATAAATTATTAAGATTTAAAAAACCAGTAAGTTGATATAGTTGATTTTTCTATAAATTTTTATTTTTAGGTAAACCTGAGTGTGTCTAGTCACGAGGCAAGTGCTACTCCTCACAACAATTTCAAGTGGAATTCTTTTACTAAAAAAGCTCAGTCTCTTAGTGCCAGTATGGAGAATCTCAATGTAAGTGAGAAAAAACTAATTTTTTTGTAAGTAACCCAAACATAATAGCCCTTTTGTTACATGTGATTTCTAATTACGCCATGATCCTAAATTATTTGAATAGTGTAATTTGACGGTAGAAAGATCTTTTTGCGTATTTAAATAGAAAAAGGGTTGGTTGGCTAATTTAATACGAAGTATTGATATTGTGGTAGCCTCCCGATTTTCACCCTATTTTTTGTAAAACTACCCACTTCTTCATCAAAAAATCATCGGGATTACAACTGAAATGCAGTAAAATCTATAGTTTAACATGAAAATTTTCAATTGTCAAAGAATGCCCAAAACATTCTGTGACAGTTGCGGAATCGCCACTTTTTCACATTCAATTTCGC
>JASAMX010027104.1:0-35612 GCA_030248175.1 Microlaimidae sp. YZB2_3
ATACATATACAATAGAATTCTGTACACTAAAACCAATTAATATAAAATAATTTTATATTAGCAATTAACGTTTTAAAGTTTTCATTAAAAACAGGTAAAATGATGTTTTTTTTATAAAAAAGGCGAAAATTAAACCACGCCCTACGTTCTCAGCTACAGTATTTTACCTATAATTACAATTACATTGTGAAACAAATTTTTAACTTTTATTTTACATTATTCATCACGTTATTTCAAAAGACCATCAAATCAAATATTTAAAATAAAACTATAGTCCATACAAAAATAATGTCGACTGGCGACAAAACTCGAACTTTGAAATGTTATATATCCATAACGCGGGATAGATTATGAACGGGAGATATATCGGAGCATAGCTCAGACTTTTCGCTATCTTTTGAAAAGGTCAGAAACAATTGTTTTCCTTTGACGTCATCACTACGGTCATAAGGTACAAAAAACCTTGTCCCTAAAAATAACAAAACTTTTTTAGTAAGAGATAGAACACGCCGCTTGATATGCTGTTAAAACAGACTTTTTCGAGTTTTTTCTAAAGATTTGAGCGAAATCGGCTCGCTCAAACTTTTTTATGATGCGTTGAAACCGCGCTGTTTCCGCGATTCTTCGCCAAATTAATACACTGTAAAACAAGATAGCTCTTTGTTTTGCTTCCTGCTCTACGTGTGTACGATTTTGATTATATTGTTATAAAACAAATGTCCGCCGGTTTTTATCCCTTACATTTGACCTTAAAATTTTTTTGGGGAGTTGACCTTAAAATTGTTTGGCTCCCCTAGCCGCCAGGGGTCAACCCTACAAAAAAAAAATTTAAGGTCAAAATCAAGGCATAAAAATCGGCGGACATTTAAATATAACAATATGATCGAAATCGTACACACGTCGAGCAGGAAGCAAAACAAAAGCTATCTTTTTTGCAGTGTATTAATTTGGCGAAGAATCGCGAAAACCGCGCGCATTCAACGCACCATAAAAAATTTTTGAAAAAGCCGATTTCGCTCAAATTTTTAGAAAAAAATCGAAAAAGTATGTTTTCACAGCATATCGAGCGGTGTTTCTTATCTCGTACTAATACAAAGTTTTTTTTTTTGGGACCAAGTTTTTTTGACCGCATCTGCCGTAGTGATGATGTCATAGAAAAACAATTTTTTTCTAACCTTTGAAAAAATAGCCAAAAGTCTGAGCTATGCTCCGCTATATGTCCCGTACATATTTTACCTCGCGTTATGGAAATATGATCTTTCAAAGTTCGAATTTTGTCGCCAGTCTGCATCATTTTGTATAGACTATAAATCCTGTTTTTTTAAATATCTATTACCTGTTCCAAGACTCATGCCTGGGCCATAGCGTGGATATACAATATAAGCTTTAACAGGAAACAATATAACAAGAATAAGCAACAGTTTGTACGAATCTAACATAGTTTCTATTTGTTTATTTATAAATTAAGACTTGAGAGTTTTTCGATTTATCTTCTTTCTAAAAAAATTTATTGAAATTAAAAAAACAACTGTATGAGCAAAATGGACTTTGTTTGTTTTCTAAGTTTATTATCTTAAGGATCCTTTTTCGTTATTCGGAATCTAATTTAAAAGCGGGTGTTATTCGAAAATCCTAAAATGTTTTAAGAGATAAGTTTATTAGTATACTGGCAATTATTTTTTATGAAGAATCACGACAGTTAATTTAATGTGCACAAAGGTCTCGAGAAGATTTAAAATAATTAGTATATGACGTTTGTTAACGCAAAAAAAACAATCATAATACAGAAAAATAACATAAAAATAAAAAAACTTTTTATTTTAGAAAATAGCTGGTTGTGCTTAATATTTTTGTTCCTCACTTTTTCCGTCTTATTCAAATTATTTTCAATTCTTCTCAAGACCTTTGTGTACATTGAATTAACTGTCGCGTTTCTTCATAAAAAAGTCAGCTTTGGCGAACATTGAGTATAAGAAATTCGGCTACCTTTATTCCTTAGTTTAAAATGTAAAAACCTCTGTAAAATAAAATAATTAAAAACTTTTATCACATAACAAAACAACAAACAATAGTAAAACACAACAAAATAATATAAAAAACAAAATATAGTCACAGTTTAAACTAAGTTACATTTAAAAAGATTGGTTGATGTTCATGATAAACAAAAGGAAGTATTTTTTGATAAAAAAACTTTCTTATTTTTTTAAAATAGCATATTTAAACCCTTGACTTAGCTTAGCTCACACTTGGCTTGGCTTAGCTTAGACAGGATGAAGTGACAAGTGAAAACGCGTTCATACAGCAGCAACAACAGAAAACACAACGGAGTAAATACGTGAAAAATACGTTGTCACTTGTCACATCGTTGTGACAAGTCACTTTGTTACGACTTGTCACATCGTTGTGACAAGTCACTTTGTTGTGACTTGTGACAATACAGTTGTCACTTGTCACATCGTTGTGACAAGTCACTTTGTTGTGACTTGTGACAATACAGTTGTCACTTGTCACATCGTTGTGACAAGTCACTTTGTTGTGACTTGTGACAATACAGTTGTCACTTGTCAAATCGTTGTGACAAGTCACTTTGTTGTGACTTGTGACAATACAGTTGTCACTTGTCACATCGTTGTGACAAGTCACTTTGTTGTGACAATACAGTTTACAGTTGTCACTTGTCACATCGTTGTGACAAGTCACTTTGTTGTGACAATACAGTTGTCACTTGTCACATCGTTGTGACAAGTCACTTTGTTGTGACAATACAGTTGTTAGTTGTCACATTCACATCGTTGTGACAAGTCACTTTGTTGTGACAATACAGTTTACAGTTGTCACTTGTCACATTGTTGTGACAAGTCACTTTGTTGTGACAATACAGTTGTCACTTGTCACATCGTTGTGACAAGTCACTTTGTTGTGACAATACAGTTGTCACTTGTCACATCGTTTTGACAAGTCACTTTGTTGTGACAATACAGTTGTTAGTTGTCACATTCACATCGTTGTGACAAGTCACTTTGTTGTGACAATACAGTTGTCACTTGTCACATCGTTGTGACAAGTCACTTTGTTGTGACAATACAGTTGTCACTTGTCACATCGTTGAGACAAGTCACTTTGTTGTGACAATACGGTTGTCACTTGTCACATCGTTGTGTCCATACTTTTTGGGGTTCTCCTTCCGGCCCTAGTAAACAAGTATGATTTATATTTAACATAAAATAATGTTTTTTTTTTAAATTTAATTGTTAAATTTAAATTTTATTTTTAAAGTTAATCGTTAAATTTTAGTCGTTTTTCTTAAATTTAAAGTTAGTCGAATTTCATTTGATCGTAATATCTCTGTAAGGCTGCTGCTTTTATTTACTACTTTGAAAACTATTTTAAAATATTTTTTTAAACATTTTCGGAACATCATTTTATCAAAAAACATTTTAGAAAAAATCTGCTCTCGGTTAGCTTTTAAATTTCATTTTAGATAAAACTTTTATCGTCATAACGTTAAAACTATATTAATTTATAACGAATATTGCTTTTTTTTGGGGGATATCAACTAGTTTTAATTTTAATCATTCAAAATGCAGAAAAGATAGAGTTCCGTGCAAAAACTTCTCCTAACCATCTCCAATAAAAAAACCTCTCCGATATTAATAAAGCTGGTGCGTTCCTGATGAAAAAGCACTGTAGCATAAACAATATTTCTCTTTTTATTATTAATTTAAACGTTTGAAGTTATTGAGCGATTTTTTTAAAGTTCAAAGGACCAAAAAGCTGGAAATCTTGCTCCAAACAAAGAACAAACCAAAGAGCAAATAATGCTACCACATTATTTGCTCCTGTGACAATTAATGTTGACAATTAAGGTTGGTTCATACTTATGTTAAAACGTCCTTTGGACAAAGTCCAAAGGACGTTTTTACATACGTTTATACGCTGTGTTTGTCCTTTGGACTTTTTCCAAAGGACGTTTTTACATAAGTATGAACCAGCCTTTAATCCCGGACAATGTCTCACCGGATTATTCTCTCCCGCAAAACTTTGTTTCCGGACGATTTTCTTACGTACTGTTTGTTTATGCAATAATTCGTTTCTGGACAAATTTCTCACCAAATTTTTTTTACAATTGCTACTTTTTTGTCGTTAGTTTATTAGTTTAATTACTGAAAACTAAAGATCAAAATTTGTTCGAGATTTTTTACGAATTTTTAAAGTTTGCAATCAACAGCGAATAACTTACACCTGACCGACTTAAATATTTGTGGTAAAGCAGAAACAAAAGAGGCCCTAATACCGACACCTAAGAAACACCGGGTGTAACATCACAATAGATAGAAGAAACTTCATTTTTTTGTTTGCGATAGCTTAAAAATTACGAAATCCAATTTATTAAGTGTTTTCTAATTTGGTGGGGTTAAAGTTTGGAAATGAGTTTACTGTGACAAGCGTATAGTCAACGGTTTTACTAAAATATGTAAATCATATCAATTATACTATGATTATTAATAACTTTGCTGGAGGATTCCAAAATGTTGAAAGAACGTAAATTTTCCTTAATGGAAACCAATTTGTTCGTTGGAAATGAAATTATAACGATTTAGAAAACTAATTTGATAATAAACAAATGGTTTCCTAATTTTAAACGTTATAAATGTCAAATAAATTTGTCCATAATTGTAAGTTTTGCTGGGAAGTCTTTTTTACTAAAGACGAATTCTATCAGGGTGAAAACAGCGGGGTGGTAAAGTACCCACTCGTTCTCCGAGAAAATATCACCTGTAGAAAAACACCTGACGCAACCTAATAATAATTGGTTACATCATCTCTGTCAACTTTTTTTTACTATTTTTTTTCTCGCGCTTTTATTGTTTTTTCTTTCTGGCGGCGAGCAGTTTTCTTAAAAAGCACAGTAAATTGTCGGGCGTCTGGGTTAGGTTATTTTTTTGATTTTTGACAGCCTTAAGAACAAATTCATAAATTAAATTTAGTTTGAGATATGTTAGTGTCTTTTAATATTAGTCTATGTATGTTGGTTTGCTGTAACTTTATTTTCACCAGTAAAATTTAAGTAATTAAAATAGTGTCTTTAGTGCGGCCGGTTTTTGTTGTTATATACCGAAAAAACCATTGACAATAAGTATTAAAACTAAAAAAATTAAACGTACTTACCTTGAAATACAATTAGTATTGTATAGAGTTAATTAATTGGGCCCGTATTTTGGTAAACCCAATAAAAGTTTACCTATATATAGTTTGTAATTTTTTTCGGTTCATTTTTTAAGAACCAAAGGTACTAAAATCAAACGTTCGATTTTTGATTCTAAAGGTGTGTTTACTTTAAATAATTTAATCCTAAACTCTTAGGTCAAAAATTTTTCAAAAAAATTCCTAAATTTTTGAGATACACAAAGTGAAATTTGGGTGTTTGATTTTTGATTTTTAAACTTATTTAATCAAGGAAAATAAAATAAAGCGTTGATTTTAAAAAAAATTGTAATACTTGGTTTTATACAAAATATTTATCAAATCTTATTTTCTTAAAAAAATGGATATTAATTAATTATTCTTTGAAATATAAAAAATCATTAAATTTGTGTAAAAACATTGTATTATAAAGTTTGAAATAATTATAGACAAAAAATTAATTAAGCCAGTATATCTTTAGCAAATTAAGTATTATAAACCATTTGAAAAAAAAGAAATTTGTAGAATTTCGGGAACGAATTGTTACCAGCGAAGTAACTTTAATAAAAATTGAGATTAAAAATACGTGAAGCAACTGTTTAGAAGCGCAGCGATACTGGGATTTAATTGCCCAGCGATTGAATTGATTAGGAACGAATTGATAGGGAGGTAAGTTGTTGAGGAGAAAACATGACTTGAATGTTAATTGTCCGCAAACTAATAAAAGCATATTTTTCATAATTCAGATGCCTAAGACTTATCATTTCCATATCTTTTTTGTTAAGTAGTTTTCTGAGCCTATCGTTACCATTGGTAATGCAATTTACGTGAATTAATGAAAAAATTCTTTAAATTGTCCTATTTCAGGCCAAAACATATCAATTTAAGCGAGTAAAACTGAAGATAGTATTCTTTTTAACTCGTAAGCTTTGCCAAATAAATTAAACTAAATCACGAAATCAAACAAAATTTGCTACAAAAAAAGCGTGTGATTTATTTAAATTAATTAATTAGTTTATATAAAAAGTCCTAATTATAAATTACAAAAAAATTTTTTCCTACTGCTGCATGCAAAAATCGCCCAATAAAAAGAATTATTAGCGATTAAACTAAATTATAATTAAACTAAACTAAATTAAAATTGAACAATTAAAACGCACTAAGCGGCGTATAGGGTTTTAAAATGTTAGGCCTTTAAAACAATAACGTCACAAAAGATGAGCAAAGTGGTGTCGGTATTGTACATAATTTGTGGAATTGAATTTGTAATTGTTTCTGGAAACTTTTTATGTAATCAGTGTTTTTTTAACTTGCACAGCTGTAAGAAGATGGCGTCCTACAGTTGTGAAAATTTTTTTAAAAACCCGCATTTTTTCAACAAAAACATACTACAATATTGCGTTAGTAAAAGATTCTTGTGTTTTAAAAAATACCAACCACCAGATTTAGTTAAAAATTTTATCCAACTGTTTAAATGTTTCTACTGGCAACTGAATAAGCACAGAAGATATTTGGATTCGTAAAAACCTTTAACATCCACGATTTCATAAAATCCTTCGACAGCATGAACAAATTAAGAAAAAATAGAAGAGTCTTCCTCGCAAATCTAAAAGTTGGTTCCCACTGGAGTGACAAAGGACAAGTGGCAACACGTTCGCAACGAGTTTAGACCCAGTTCGTCACTTGTCTTAGCGGTCTAAAGGCTGGTTTATACTTATGACAAAACGTCCTTTGGACAAAGTAGTCCTTTGGACTTCGTCCAAAGGACAAATACAGCGTAAAAACGTCCTTTTGACTTTGTCCAAAGGACAAAATCCAAAGGAGAACGTATTCATACTTTTTGTCCTTTGGACTTTGTCCAAAGAGTAAATTTCAAGTAGCATTCATACTTTGTCCAAAGGAAACAGTCCAAAGGACGTTTTGGCTTGTCCAAAGGACGTTTTGGCTTTTCTAAAATTGTCCTTTGGACTTTGTCCAAAGGACGTTTTGTCATAAGTATGAACCAGCCTTTAGTGTGTTGTCACTTGTCACTTTGATGTGAACTAGGTCTTACTTATACGATAAGCTGTTATCCCGGACACAGACGTGGTAGATTACTAAATTTCAAAAATTTCAAAAATTTCAAAGAAAATTTCAAAGTTTGTCTGTGCAGGCGTCTCTGATTTTATTGCTCTTTTTAATTTTGAGACATATCAGACCAACACTAACCGCTTACATCTACCAACGTGAATAAAAATCCCACCCATGTCAATGTCATACATAGCTATGCCTAGTGTTGTAAAAAGTATTGATTTTGGATTATTTTAAGTAAAAGAAAAAGTAATTTGAAAAATTTTAATTTAAGTAAAGTACGTAAGAGTAAAAGTAATTTGTGATTTTTTACTTCAAGTAAAGTAAAAGTAAAAGTAATGGTCAAAATTTTATTTAAGTAAAGTAAAAGTAAAAATAAGACCTATTTTTTTAAGTAAAAGTATAATAAAAGTAATTTTGAACCGGAGCAAAACACCTGTTTTTGGAGCTTACGAGATCCGTTCTAAAGTTTTTTTGCTAATTTTATGTATAAACTATCATTTTAATAAGTGTTTTGGTCGAAATAAATGGTTGTAGCGCGCTAGCGGCTTAAAAAATGCCATCTGTCATTTACTTTACAACAAGTCCTTAGTGATTCTACCCATTAAAATTATTTAAATTTTACTTAAATTAATTTAAGTATTTGCGGTGGAAAATCCGACTAAAAGTAAAAGTAAAAATATTTGAAATTTCAAAAGTCGAGTAAAGGCCCGTTCACACTTATGCACAATGCAAAATGCATAATGCACGATGCACAATGCATTATAGTACCTGTTCACACTTACGCTTAATGCATAATGCATCAAAACGAATTTTCAGCCAAAACTATTGTTAAATACGGTTTAAAAATGAATGTTGCAAAAAAAATCCTGATTATTAGTCAGCAAAGCTAAAAAAAGCCAAAATATAGTCCTAAAATCCTTCTTTTTTATTTATTTTGCATAGAATTATGTTTTATATTTTGTTAACCGCAAAATATGTTTTAAATTTTATGTATAATGAAATGTAAATTCTTTTGTTCATGAATATTAATTATTTGATTCGTTTTTTAAGCAGAAGAGTTCTCAACGTATGTACTTTGCGAAAGAAGTGCATACAAATTTTCGAAGCGCGCTGCTACTTGCACAAAACTTGGAACGCCGTTCCAAGTCCGATAATGCATTGTGCATTGTGCATCGTGCATTGTGCGTAAGTGTGAACACCTATTTTCGGGGTTTTAAGGCATTGTGCATTGTGCATCGTGCATTGTGCATAAGTGTGAACGGGCCTTAAGAGTAAAAGTAAAAGTAATCCAAAATCCGTTACTTTTATTACTTTAAGTAAAAGTAAAAGTCACTTTTTACAACACTAGTAAAAACAAATTTATTAGTTAAGTACTTAACCATTATGATTTTGAGTAACTAATGTACTTAACTACCTACTTAGATTTTTAAAGTAGTTAAGAATTGCAAATGCTGACTAAAAAATTCTGTGTTTTGAATTCTTATTTTAACATTAAAGCCACAAAATTTTTATTGGTTTTCACATCTCATGAACCTATACATAGTTTTATAGTTACTATAGTTTTACGAGGTCAGCTACATCTAGTTCAAATATAATATAAATAACAACACTTGAAGAGGAAGCAATTTGACTACGGTTTTTATTCAGGTTTAAAAGTTGTTGTGTAAGTCATGTTGTAGTCACGCGACATTTTTAAAATATTGTTTTTGATTTTGCTAAGTGACTTCCTATGGAAAGCAAAACAAAAATTATTACGCAAATTGTAAATATTAATTTATCAAACAAACATATTTACGCATTGTTTATTTTACTATTTACGTGGACACATTAGTGATAATCCAATTTTTTTAATGTTTATATATTTGTAGCATGACGTTATAACTAATAAAACTGTTTAAAATCAGGAACTAAAATAAAACATAAATATACTTTAATAACCTAATAATATCTTGCAGAAACAAACAACCCCATGATTTTTTCAAAATTTTTTTATTGAAACAAATTTTTTAAGGTGTATACAGTAGCTTTTGATTTGCACCAAAAGGTTTACATTGGCAGTGTTACCAACAGCAGTTTAATAGCTGGAGCGCTTTTGGTAGGCTGGACACAGGTAAATAAATAATGTTTACACAGGTAAATAACAGATAACACAGGTAAATAAAAGGTAAAAGGTAAAAAGTAAAAGTAAAAAGTAAAAGTAAAAAGTAAAAGGTAAATAACAGCCAAATCTTCCTCGGACATACAAGGGAAATAAACGTGTTAAAAGCAGGACAATCACTACCAAAACTTTATCAGGGCCAGCTAGGAGTCAGGTGGAACTAGTGTTGTAAAAAGTTACATTTACTTTTACTTAACTAATAAAAGTAACGGATTTTGGATTACTTTTACTTTTACTTTTACTCGACTTTTGAAATTTCAAATACTTTTACTTTTACTCTTACTCGGATTTTCCACCGAAAATACTTAAATTAATTTAAGTAAAATTTAAGTAATTTTAATGGGTAGATTTATTATAGACTTGTTGTAAAGTAAATGGCAGATGGCAATTTTTTAAGTCGCTAGCACGCTAAAACTATTTATTTTGAACAAAAAACTTATTAAAATTATAATTTATACATAAAATTAGCAAAAAAAAACGTTAGAACGGAGCTCTGGAGCTCCAAAAACCGGTGTTTCGCTCGAGTTCAAAATTACCTTTATTATACTTTTACTCTTACTTTTACTTAAAAAATAGGTCTTGCTTATACTTTTACTTTACTTAAATTAAAAAATCACAAATTACTTTTACTCTTACTTTACTTAAATTAAAATTTTTCAAATTAATTTTATATTTACTGAAAATAATCCAAAATCTTTTACAACACTACTAGGAGTCAGGTGGAACTCTTATTTTAAAACATGTTAAGCGGCAAGTATTTGGCAGCTACATAAACCTGCCTCAAATGCAGATAAGAACAGATCAGACGCGGGTAAATTCAATATGGAGCCAGGTGAGAGGCAGTTTTGAGGCAGAGAAAATATAAACAAAATTTGCAATAAAAACAATTAGGAGGCAGGTAAAAACCGGCCTTCGCAAATAAGGCATCCTTTCCTTACAAGGATATTTTTGTTTAATTTTCATCATAAATATAAACATTAATTATTTTAAAAAAATATTATATTAATAAAACTGCGCAGATGCTTCCGCTTTAAATTTTAATTTATTTGCAATTTTAAATATTTTTTTTTGGTTTTAATAAATTTTAACCCATGGGATTTTTTTCATCCAAAAACCGCTGCAAATCCGCAGAGGGTATTTCACGTCAGTGCTGTAGTGAGCTAAACTCCACGTCTTGACGGTAAGCGGGGTGATTGGGACGCGGAATTAACACTGAGCAGCGATGGCGTGGAATCCACTTTGCGGATTTGTAACGGAATAAATGAACAGTTTTCACTTCACACCGTTCAATAAAAAACCAGTAGAAATACAGAACAAAAATTATTTTTTTGCTTACATAAAATGTATTTTTTATTTATTGTAAAAATAGAGCATTATAATATTTTAAAATATCCCAACGACGCAAATTCGAATAAGCGGCAAAATGTTGGAAACAAATGCGGTTTAAATATTTACAAATAATTTTTTTGTTTTGATTCATTGAAACAATTAGGGTAACTGACTTAATTTCGGCCACCTTTTTTTATTTTTTTGAATAAGTTTTTTCTGGCTTTTTCAATCAAGCCAAAATTTGGCCTAAAAATCAAACAATACCTATATTTGTTATTCCAGTGCAAAATTTGAATATTTCTGTTACACTTATAAATCAGTGAAGGTTTAAACTTTTTTTTTAAAGTGGCCGAAATTAAGGCGCGTGCCATTTATTTCGGCCACCTACAAAAAACTGGCCATAACTATTGCTTAAACGAACAATAAAAATTTCTAAAGGTTGCAAATTTACCCTTAGGTATTGTTCTTGGTACATATAACTTAATTTTTCCCGTTTGCGAACTTTAATAGTTATTAGCAAGACTTTAAATAATTATGTCAAAACTTTAAAAAACAAGTTTTAATAATTTGTATTTTTTGTTCAATTTTTATTTTTGGCTTAAAAAACGTCAAAACAAAGTCAAACGAGCAAAAAAATTCTTTATAAATACGGCAGTACAATGATATTTAAAAACAGCAAAAAACGGCAGGTTCTTTCACCTAAATTTTCAGGTGGCCGAAATTAACGGAATCTTAAAATGCGCAGTTATTTAAACGCATTGCAAAATGATTTTGAAGAATATATCAAAACATAAAAATTAACAATTTTGAGCCTTAAATAGAAGATATTTTAAGGTTATATATTGCTTCGTTCTAAATTTGATGCAGTTTAAACACAAAGGAAAAATTAAGAAAATCACAAAAAATTCACTTTTTGTATGAAAATGTTGATAATGTAGAATAACAAAAATAAAAAACTTTTGCAAAAACACTTTATTCAACATTAGTCCAGTTACTTTTGTGCTAGTTTTTTTGTGTTTTAAAAATAAGCCAATTTTCTAACACCCTAAATTGGTGGCCGAAATTAAGGCGTGGCCGAAATTAAGTCAGTTACCCTATAATAAATCTAAAACAAACATTAATATTAAATAAAAAAAAGTGGTAATGAAAATATTTTTCACAGTGGCAATCAATCCATAGACCTCAAAAATTTGTGGCCTAAGCGCTATCCGACTGCGCCACATATCTGTCTGCTAAGCTTTTCTAAAAGGGATTTATAAACCCACGGTATTTATTAAATCTAAAATATGCACAACACAAAAGATTAACAGCAGGAGAGCTTTATGGCAGTTTAAAAATCATATATTTCAATATAAACATACTCTTTGGAGCTTTAAGTTTTACCAAATTAAATTAAATCCACGTTTCGCTGCAATTTTTAAAAAATTAACCCCTTTTTTACGGAAAATTGTATATTAAACCATAAATACAAAAACAATTCCATTTATTTTTACGTACGTGAAAAAAGGTAACAGTTTCTCTTTATTGAAAGTATTGTTCTTAATATATACTGAGTAGTGCATATTTTTAAGAGTTTTAAAAAAAATTCGTTGCAATTTGATTTTTAACATCAATTATTTCAACTGCCACCATTAATATAATCAATGCGCATTTCATAATCGTGATATTTTTGCCGTTTTAACACTCATTATAATTTTTTTAGAAACATTTTTGTATTTCGAAACATCTCGTATGCCAAAAATCGGGATTTTCCATACTTCAGAAAACTGTCCGGAAGAGACCTTAAAGTATGGTAACTCCGATTACAAGCTTAAAATAACTAATGAGTAAAAAAATAAATTTTGAAACTTGGTAACTTATTTTCAATCTGCTAATTATTAATTAAAGTTGAGGCACTGTTGATGAATTTTTATGAAACAGGTGGCAGAATTTTTTTATAAGAGTGAAGAGTTCAAAAAAATCTTTTACTAATAGTACAATTGTTTTTTAAAAATTTTGAATGTTAGATAACAGTTTACAAATAACGTTTAATTTAAAATTCAACGTTTAGTTTTCAGACAACGTTAGTTTACCACATTTTTTATAGTAAGAACATTTACAATTTATAATTTACCACTGTAAATTTATTTCATTCCTCCGAAGTCAATTAGAAATTCAGTTTTATAATCTAAAATACTGAGTAATAAAGGAGCAAGAAATAATTGCAACACTCTTCTTCGGACTGCCATTATTTTATGTTATTAACAATAATCTTTTATTTTCAACCAATTAATTTTTTTTCGAATTTAGCAACTTTTTAAAGTAAAATGTAGAAAATTATGGACACTTCGCAATAACGTAAACACTGAGTTTTATTTTTTAAAATAAAATGTTTTTTTATTATTTCTTTTTATATATTTTTTTTTTAATTTAACTAATTTATCTGCGTATTACATTTAAAAACACATGCACATTTTTGTAAAACTATTAGTTTGCTTTGATATTTCTTGACCTGTAGTATCTAAATATTATTTTCGCATACAGTTTCACATTCAATGCAAACTTTCCAACTAACATTTTAAATTTTGGGAAAAATGTACTATTAATAAGAAATTTTTTGAACTCTTAACTCTAATAAATAAATTTTAACCTGAAAAATTCATACGAGTGCCTCAACTATAATTACTAATTAGCAGATTGAGAATAAGCTACCAAATTTGAAAATTTATTTTTTTTATTTATTAGTTATTTTAAGTTAAGTAAATGGAGTTATCATACTTTAACCCTTTGGGATTTTTTTCAAAAGCCCGTCCAATCCGCAGAAATATATTGTGTCAGTACTGCTCTGTGTTAAGCTTCGACAATTAGCGCCCAGTTTAACACTGAGTAACGGTGGCGCGCAATCCCTTCTGCGGATTTGCAGGGGAAAGAATCCCAAAGAATTAAATGTTAAATGTTAAAAAATAAATTGTCATATTTAATTCTACTCCATACATCGTCCAAATGTTTAAAGATTACAAGCAAAAAAAGTTGTAAGCAGGGGGGGTGGGGGCAAACTCTCTCAATATAGCAAAATATGCGGCGGGCCACTTTTTTTGCAATAACTTGGTAAAGAAAAAAACTAAAACATAAGAAAACCATATCATTTTACTCAGAAAAATAACAAAATTTTTTTAAAAACTTAAATTTTTAATTTTTTGGCTCGGTGCTAATTTTATGTTGAATTGAACTTAAAATTTAAATATGCCAAAAACTTTCTCTTGTAAATCTGCTTCTATCTTTGTTAATATTATAGCTAACGCGTCATAAATAGTACGAAGTTGTTCGCTATTAGTAGGCGGTACTAACGGTATGCAATTATATGGTACTACGTTCCTGCTCGTTTTGCGCGTCTCCGTTAAGATTACGTATTGCTCTAATTTCCATTGGGGAGTCGCGAATTCATACTGTAAATTGTAATTGGAAACTCTTTTTAATCCTTTGGGATTCATTCCGCTGCAAATCCGCGGAAGACCTTCCACGTCAGTGCTGTACTGTGTTTAAACTCCACGCCTCCGGATTCTGCCCTCGCGGTGTTTAACACAGTGGAAAACTAGCGGGGAATAAATTATTCCGATTTTCAGCGAATTTTTGATGAAAAAATTCCAAAGCGTTAAAATATTTTATTTGTTTTATTTACGCTTCACAATTAAAACGCTAATAATGTAAGTATTTTAGGTATTCAACACGACACGATATTTATTGTAATTATAAAAAGCTTATTGGAGTTTTATAAGAATTACCATGCTAGATGACTCGTTATACTTACATGCTAAATCAAAGATGTGCGCTATTGGACTGACGATATGTTTATTATCTGTCAGATTATTTTTTTAATATGAGTTTTTAAACTTTCACTGTGGCTTATAAGGATAACCCACTGGTTTTACGCGTAAAAATTGAGTAGATTACAATAATTAGACCTTGATTAAAAATATATAACAAACAACAATGGAAAAATATGCGACTTCATATATTTCTAAGGCACATTTAATTCCTTAACTGGGGAGTATCTCAAATTAAGGTGCACTCTAGCTTAGGTTGCCAATTTCTCTTGTTAGAGCGCTGTATTGGTCCTGAATTAGGGGTAGGGCCTTCAGAAAAAAGTCACTTCTATAATCAATTCTACTGGAAAATTACTGTACTATTTTTTAGGTTTTATTGAAATAAATAAATAAACCATTCTAGTTTGATTATTCTCACAAAATTCACGATATCTTCTTATTAATTACAAAACAATTTTTTTGGGAGATTGATTTTTAAGAGCCCTATATAAGGCGTCATCAATAATTAGGATCCATATGTCGTTCAAAAAGCCCAAATAGGGTCTTTATAAGGACCCTGATTGAATTCGGGCACGCTTTAGTTAGGGCAGTCACTATGACTGAGTAATTAATATATTAAGTCACATATTTTTCTTTTATATTTATGTTAATTTTTCGTTAGACTATTCCCATTTTAAAGCGATAAAACAATACACAAGTAATTTTATTCTGGTAACGTACACAATCAACAAACTAAAATTAAATCCATCGTACTTACTACATTAAAAATAATAAATATTTCTCCATAAAAAAGTTATGCTAGCTTTAACGAATTAAAAGGTGATGCAAAGAAAACTTGAGTAAAGGTGGAGTAACCAATTCAAATTGTCATCGTTTAAAAAAACTGATTAAAATCAGATTATAAAAAATCGTACACACGTCGAGCAGGAAGCAAAACAAAATCTATCTTTTTTGCAGTGTATTCATTTAGCGAAAATCGCGAAAACCGCGCACTTTCAACGCATCATAAAAAAAATTTGAGCGAGCCGATTTCGCTCAAACTTTCAGAAAGACTCGAAAAAGTATGTTTTGACAGCTTACCAAACGAAGTTACTAATAAA
Source organism: Microlaimidae sp. YZB2_3 (assembly GCA_030248175.1). Classification (NCBI taxonomy): domain Eukaryota; kingdom Metazoa; phylum Nematoda; class Chromadorea; order Desmodorida; family Microlaimidae; species Microlaimidae sp. YZB2_3. The sequence goes on from JASAMX010027104.1 coordinate 15,648, forward strand.
AAAGTTTTGTTTTTTTTTGAGACCAGGTTTTTTGACCGCATTGGCCGTAGTGATGACGTCACAGAAAAACAATTTTTTCTAACCTTTTGAAATAATAGCTAAAGGTCTGAGCTATGCTCCGATATGTGCTGTACATATTCTACCTCGCGTTATGGAGATATGACCTTTCAAATTTCCAGTTTTGTCGCCAGTCCGCATTATTTTTGTATAGACTATAGTTTAAAATTATATTTTGTTGAATGGCTACTTACTATAGTGATGTTCTTGCCCTCCAATATCATGCTCCGGAGCTCCGGCCATTTAAAGCAGAGGGATCCGCTTAATTTAGCGATTTAAGGCTTATTTAAGTTTAAAATACATTTAAAGCTACTTTATTTGCATTTGTAATAATATTTCTAGCATTTTTAAATAAGTTTTGGAAAAAATTTAATTTTCAAAAAAATTTTGACAAAATTATCTATAAAATCATTCCTTATCCTTAATTATTCATAAAATTAGTACAAAAATAGGGTGGAGCTCCGGAGCTCTGAGGGTTGCTCCGGAGCTCCTAAAAGCGGAGCTCCGCTCCGGAGCTCGGGGTTCCGGGGAACATCACTAATGGCTACTCTGAGGCAAAACAGTCTGTAAAATTTATTTTTTATAATGTATTTTTATAAAAATGTTATGTAAAATTGTTGATCTACTTCTAAACTGGAATGAAAATTGGCCTAAGTTTAAATAACATCATAGAGTGAAAAAAAAGAGGGAAGAAGCTAAACACTAAAGTCTAAACAGTACGTACATATATCCGAACGGCTAAAATTTAAAGTTTGAAAGGCGTTGAATTAACGATTTTTTATAATCTGATTTTAATCAGTTTTTTTTAAACGATGACAATTTGAATTGGTTACTCCACCTTCACTCAAGTTTTCTTTGCATCACCTTTTAATTCGTTAAAGCTATCATAATTTTTTATGGAGAAATATTTATTTTTTTAATGTAGTAAGTACGATGGATTTAATTTTAGTTTGTTGATTGTGTACGTTACCAATAAAATTACTTGTGTATTGTTTTATCGCTTTAAAATGGGAATAGTCTAACGAAATATAACATAAATATAAAAGAAAAATATGTGACTTAAGATATTAATTACTCAGTCACAGTGACTGCCCTAACTAAAGCGTGCCCGAATTCAATCAGGGTCTTTATAAAGACCCTATTTGGGCTTTATTTGAGGACATATGGATCCTAATTAAGGTGAGCCTTATATAGGGCTCTTAAAAATGAATTTTCCAAAAAAATTGTTTTGTAATTAATAAGAAGATATCGTGAATTTTGTGAGAATAATCAAACTAGAATGCGTTTACTTATTTATTTTCAATAAAACCTAAAAAATTGTACAGTAATTTCAATAGAAGTGATTATAAAGTGACTTTTTTTCTGAAGGCCCTACCCTAATTAGGACCAATACAGCGCTCTAATAAGAGAAATTGGGGCAACCTAACTAGAGTGCACCCTAATTTGAGTACTCCCCAGTTAAGGAAGTAAATGTGCCTTAGCAATATATGAAGTCGCATATTTTTCCATTGTTGTTTGTTATATATTTTTAATTAAGGTCTGAGTTAATTTGGCAACCACTTAATTTTTACGCGTAAAACCAGTGGGTTATCCTTATAAGCCACAGTGAAATTTTAAAAAAACTCATATTAAAAAAAAATAATCTGACAGATAATAAACATATCGTAGTCCAATCGCACATCTTTGATTTAGCATGTAAGTATAACAGTCATCTAGCATGGTAATTATTATAAAACTGCATATAAGCTTTTATAATTACAATAAATATCGTGTCGTGTTGAATACCGAAAATACTTACATGATTAGCGTTTTAACTGTGAAGCGTCAATAAAACCAATCAAATATTTTAACGCTTTGGAATGTTTTCATCCAAAAATCGCTGCAAATCGGCAGAAAGTATTCCCCGCTAGTGTTCCACTGTGTTAAACACCGCGGGCAGAATCGGGAGGCGTGGAGTTTAACACAGTGCAGCACTGACGCGGAAGGCCTTCTGCGGATATGCAGCGGAATGAATCCCAAAGGATTAAAGAGTTTCCAATTACAATTTACAGTATGAATTCGCTAATTTCCATTGGGGAGTCGCGAATTCTATGTGAAAGAAGTGGGTGGTGGTCTGGCTTTTTGGTTTAATGTATTTCAGTTATATTATTGTTAGTCTTTTGTTTCTTGGTACATACAATTTAGTAAAATGTGTCGATTACTTATGTATGTATGCCCTGTCTTAGACAAAATAAAAATGCAATACAATAGAAAAATAACACTTTTTTGAAAAGTACGCAGTTTTCTCTTTTAAAAAGGAATGGTTAAGTTAACAAAGAAATTAATAAGATTCTACGAATTTTCTCACGGGAAAGGATCTGCTCATTTAATTTGTAACTTTTGCCACATCTTGTACTTTTTACGAATTGTTTAATAATCAAAATCCTATTGAAAAATTCGTAGAACTCCTGTCCCAGGAAAAAAATAGTAATTTCTAATAAATTAAATTTATTAATTTTAACGAATTTTTTTGCTTCGCTCATTAGAGGTAACTAAGGTTAATATTCAGTCTTCTTCGTGTTCACGATATATTTTGTAGTCCGTGTTATGACACTGTATGCAATTTTTATTGATTATTAGCTTGTTTTATTATGTAGCTTGCTTTATTATGTAAAAAAAAGACAAATTAGCAACTTTACACTTCAATTCAAATTGAATTGAATTGTAGAAATTTCTACAATTTGAAAGCGTAAAAATTATATTAACACATATAGTTTCTGTCCTAACACATAGTTTTTGTCCTGGGCGCTGTTTTACAAAAGTTATGAACATTTTCTTCGTTTCTTAAAATCCTTTTTTTTTTGTAGAAAGTTACAAAAAATGAAAATGCAATAGACTTTTGGAAAAGCTTATGAAAAACCGAAAATTTCCATAAATAACCTGCATAAATCCCTCCCTACGCTTTAATTAGCATAGAATTAATTTTGTTTGTAAATATCTACAAAGAATTAAATGTTCGTAACATTAATGAAACAGCGTACTGGTGCTGAAATCCGTTTTTAGCAAACAGAAAAAGTAACAAAATAGCTTTTTTGACAAAAATTAATGATGGACGTGTTTTTTGAAAATTTTTTGAACAAATAAATTCAAAATCGTTAAACGACAATTGCCTAGATGAGCAGCTAGCCGAGTGTTTACACTTCTAGCGATGATCAAAATTTTAATATCATATTTCAGAATAACAGCTATTTAAAGCCGTAAGAACCAACTCCAAACTGAGCTCTTTAAATAAGTAATTCTAAATTTAAACCTTGGAACATGTTACAGTTCTTGCCTTTTCTACCGTTACAACCGTGAAACCCTCGTATTACCGTTGAGAAACCTTTACTTTACGGTAGTGGAATCTTCGTCTATAACCATTTAAAGTTAAAATCCTTCAGGCTGAAATTCAGGGCGTAACCGCTCACCGTCAGGAAGAAATTAAGAATAAACGCTTGAGAATAAAAATAATAAAAAAAAGTTTTCAGAGATGATGTAACCAATTATTATTAAGTTGCGTCAGGTGTTTTTCTCCACGTGAAATTTTCTCGAAGAACGAGTGGTTACTTTACCACCTAGTCAATTTCACCCTGATGGAATTTATTTTTAGGTGCGTAAAGTATACCACGGTAAACCCTAGGCATTACCGAGGTCATACCTAGGTCGTATGTATCTAATACACTATCCGTCAATAAATTTTGTATATATAGCTACCGTACAGCTTTAGTCATTTTAATTTGCTCGCTTATGGTACACTAATCACGTAAAAGTATTACGTACGAACTCAATAGGTTATATATACGTAGATTCAAGTATATATAACATTAAGAATGTCCAACTGTACACTAAATTTTTGACCAATAACTTTGCTAGAAAAGTTGCAAACTTTTGTGCGAATTTTTTAGGGAAAATCCACCATTTTCTGCTAGTTTTCCCGCGCTGCAATTTTAAACACAGTGTAAGTTTTTTTGCGGTGAGGACTGTGGCTTCTTTTGCACTCAATACTGCTTATTATCACGGCGATTATTTTAGTACTGCGAGTCTGGGTACACAACAAAAAATACAGACGCTGGTAGTCATTTTCAAAAGAGTAAAACACTTCGAAACTTTATTTAATTTTAAAACTTTGGAAAATTACTTCATTTCATTAAAACTAAAAAGTTTTGACATCTTAACGTAAAAAAACGACTTTCACTCATTAAAATGCAAAATTTAATTTTCGCTTGGCTTTGTTTTTGTTATTTTTTAGTTGTGCAGTCAGTCTCGCAGTGCGAATAAAGCAATATTGAGTGCAAAAAAAGTCGCAGTCCCGACTGAAAGAAAACTACACCGTGTTAAAAATCGTAGCGCGAAAAAACTAGCAGAAAATGGCAAATTTTTGCTAAAAAAGTCGCACAAACTGGCGCATGTTATTTACTTTTACTTAAAGTAATAAAAGTAACGGATTTTGGATTACTTTTACTTTTACCTGATTTTTGAAATTTCAATTACTTTTACTTTTACTCGACTTTTGAAATTTCAGATACTTTTACTTTTACTCTTACTCGGATTTTCAACAGCAAATATTTAAATTAATTAAAGTAAAATTTAAGTAATTTAAATGGGTAGATTCCCTATGGGCTTGTTGTAAAGTGAATGGCAGAAGATAATTTTTTAACCCGCTAACACGCTAAAACCATTTATTTTGAATAAAAATGTCATTGAAATGACAATTTATACATAAACTAAGCAAAAAAACTTTAGAACGGAGCTATGGAGCTTCAAAAACCGGTGTTTTGTTCGGTTTCAAAATTACTTTATTATACTTTTCTTTTATTATACTTTACTTTACTTTTCAAAATTACTTTTATTATAGTTTACTTACTTTTACTTAAAACATTTGGTCTTACTTTTACTTTTACTTTACTTAAATAAAATTTTGACCATTACTTTTACTTTACTTAAATTAAAAAATCACAAATTAATTTTACTCTTACTTTACTTAAATTAAAATTTTTCAAATTACTTTTACTTTTACTTAAAATAATCTAAAATCAATACTTTTTACAACACTAGTCTAGTCGGACTTTTATCTTGCGTTATATATTTTTAATAGAATTTACCGCGGTGAAGTTTATGTACCACAATGGTTAGACGAAGATACGACTACAGTAAAACAAAGATTTCACCGAGATAAAACGAAGGTTTCACGGTTGTAACCGGGGATAAAAGTCTTAAGCATCTTATGCAACTTCTTTCGCCACGCCTCTTTTGAACGAGCTTTAGGATCTAACGCCACGTCACCAAGGCAATCACGGAAACGGGTTAAATTACTCTATTTTAGTTTAAACTAGTTTATGGTTTTTAATAAGTTTGGAAAAAAATTTAGAACACAAAAATATTTTAACAACAAAATGTATATGCGACATTTGAATTACTCTTTAATTTTTTATTACATATGTACATAAGTACCAAAAGGGCAAAGCTTTAGAGCTCGGGGCTTTAGTGAATTTTACCAGTATTGTACGCACATTGAGAATTTTTTTGTTTATTTTTTGAGACATATTGTTGAGGTTTTTTGGTTTACTTGATACATTTAACTTTAATTTCGTTAATTTCCGTTTAAACTTTTTTAATTTACTTTGTTTTAAAAATATCGTTAAAACAATTACAAAACTGAATACAAGTATTGTAATTTTTTGTAAACTTTATTTTTCCAAAATTTAACCGGAAGAAGATAAAAAAGCGTTTACAATTTTTTATATCAATTTTAGAGATTCCGCAGAGTTAGCATTTAAAAGTTAGCATTATGGTTAGAGAAGTTAACCCAACGTTAAATTTGGATCTTCAACAATACGAGTATGGTACTTAATTTCAATTCCGTGTTATTATAAAGTTTTTTTCAGCTTTTTATAAACATTTTTTTATAAATATATCCTACTAAATGATAAAATTATAAAAGGGGTGTTTCTCGTTCTTTTTCCAAAAAAAAAACACTTTTTTCTAAAAAAAAACAGCTTTAAAAATCGGCTCTAAAACGCTTAAATCTTAAGCAATTTGAATAAAAATATTTTAAGGTCTTCAAAAGTTTTCTACCTATATAACTACTTTTAACTACTTTTTTTTATTAACACATTGAAAAAAAAGTTTAAAAAAAATCGTTTTTTTCTCAAATTTGAAAAAAATTGTTTCAGTGATAATTTAGTATTTTAGGTTCTTTTTCTGCAATTTTAGAGTTAAAGTTTCAGTTTTAATGGAATCTAAAAACGTTTTTACTCCAGAAAAGTTATTTTTGCAGTAGTTGTGTGGTTTTTAAAAATTTTTACATTGAAAGAAAAAAGTTGGAAAAATAGAGGTCATTCATTTAAACTAAAGGTACAAAAAAGTAGAATTAATGCTAGAAAATGTTACTTTAGTAATAGAATTGTCTCAATTTGGAATTCACTTTCTGAAAAACAAGTTACATCTAATTCAGTGCTACAATTTAAAAACAGTCTAGGATATGGCTCATAATAGAGCTTACATAGTAAGCCTTTGAGTCATTTTCTGGTTAACCATACTTCTGTGATTTTTTTTTGCGACCACGATTGGTTCGCACTGTAATTGATTAAAAAATTATTGTTTGTTTAGTATATTGGTTACTAGAATAAACTTTAACTTTAATATCAATTAAATGCAATTTTTTGTCTATAATTGTAATTTTTCGTCTTTTGTAAAGCTACAAAAACCATTTTTATTAAATCTATGCATTTTTACCCTAGAAAAGCCGTTTGGAGAATTTTTTCAGTTTATTTATTTTATGAAAATTTTAATCCTTTGACATTTACTAATGAGAAAACATGAATTTAATAAAAAAAAACCATAACATCTTCTTGGCTGAGGCTCTTTTTTCAACTCGAAAATTTTTTTAAACAAAATCGCCCAAAGATATTAATAAAAACAGTGATGAAATATTTTTTAAAATTAAAAAAATTGGTTTGTTTTAAACGTTTTTGTCTCAATAATAAATTTTATTGTTGTAAAGTACATTATATAAAAAGTAATTAATTTTAAAATCCGTTTTATGTTGTTGAAGTTGAATAAAACACACTTTTAGAAGTTTTTATTGAATTTTAAGAAGTTTTCAAGGTGTTTTTTTAGGAAAAAGCACTCAAATTTGTTTACAGCGTTTTCAACAAAAAAGCACACCCTATTATAAAAAAACTGTTGTGACTAGGCTAAAAACCATGGTTACCACGTTAAAAAGCGTGTTAATGGTTGTTTAATTTTTATGCACGTAGCTCTAAAGGGTAAAAAACACCGATATTCTAATCACAGCATAGGTGTGAACTCGTTTTTGGGAAAAAAATCAAAATTTTCAATGTCATATTTTTAAAAATTTGGAGTTAAAATGAAAAAAAAGTAAAAAAAACTTTTCCATGCTAATTTTTGGCGTAGATATCATTAAGGCCTTTAAATTTGGTGTTTTCAGTTAAATTCACGGATCTGGGGCATTTTAGAAAACAATCGTTTTTTTTTTGTTTACTTACCTTAAGTTTTGTGATAAACCAACCTTACCAAGAATAATAATATATAACACTAACAGAAAACCTCGTTTTTCCCCCCAAGTCCCCATCCAGCCCTTAAATTATTCTTGACATTATTTTTTATGTATTTCTTAATAATATTGCTAACTATTGGGAGAGCAATAAAACTCTTGAACATTGCAAGCTACAGCTCTTTAGTCTGCTTGATGTTGTACTTATGCCGGGAAAAATGTAAAAGAAAACAGCTTTAAAATTAACTTTTATTTTCTCAAAATTTTTAGCACTTTTCATAATGATTGACAATATTATTTATATCAAACAATAAAATAGTATAAAATGTAAAAGTTAAAGGACAAAAAACAAAACTAAAAACGTACCATTAAAATTTTTTTACACACTCGTAAAAATCCTGGAAGCAACAATACTGTTAAAACGGGCTGAGATGTTTTACTTATTTTTGTAGCATTAATATATAAGTTTAGTAGCATTAACATATAAGTTTAGGGACCTAATATACTTTTATATGGATTATTTTGGGGGTAAGAAGCATAGATGGACAGGGAGTTTAAAAGTTAAGGCATAAATTGACAGGAAAAGTTAGATTTCCACTAAATTTAGAAATATTTGAAAAACCACCTTGAATTTATGTATATGTTATACACATAGGTGTCGGAGGAGGATGCCCCTCCCCTCTCCTCTAGAAGGCGATCCCCCGCTCTATTAACTCTAACAAGTAACAACGGAGAGTAACCGTGCCCCTCCCCCACCCCGCCTCCCTTGAAGGCCACCCTTTTCTACTAACTCCAAAATTTGTCAAAGTTTGTCGTTTTGGTAAAATGAGATAAAATTATAGGTGACATCCGGCTTATTTTTATTCTTGACTCACTTTCTAACGATTTTAAAGTCGCTTGATTAGCATTTTTAAGACATTTCTAATATAGTGATTTAAAAATCCCTTCTTCCCCTCCCTCCTTATTTGGACCTATCCGAAAATCATGCTTCTCTCAGGCGCTGTGTGAATTTTACTACGGGGTTGCACCCACATAGTAAGGTTTTGGCCTTTGGACTTGGAGAAAATATCTCTCCTAAGCTTGGCTAGGTCAGGCCCTTGTGGTCATGACCAAAAGCGGGCAGGGGGGAGGGGGGGATTGGAGGGTTATACCCCCAAAAAAATACCGATTACTGTCGACACCCCCTAAAATTTGGGTGTACCCCGGACACCCCTCTAAAATTTGGAGGGTCCCATTACTAAAAACGGTAAAAATGGGGTATTTGAGGTATACACCAAAAAATTTTTCGGAATATCCCCCTAAATTTCAGGGGTCGCGGGTCGGGTATACCTCCCCGAATCCAGAAGGCTGGCTGTCCACCTATGGCCATGACAAGGCTTAATTTTAGTGGTTTAGATCAGAAGTAAATGGTTAAACCCAGAACATTACAGTTTTAAGAGATGTGGAAACGTGTTCTAAAAATTTATTAGCCGAGTATAGCGCCCAAATTTTAAAGCATAAATCAGGATTTTTTGCATTTCGCAAGCTTTACACAGTAGATAATCTAAACTGGTGGTATTTTTATTTAAGTGTTTTAGTAAAAGCTTTGTTTTTAGTGTTCTTACTATATAGAAGTTTTAATTATAGGGCATCAGAGGGACAACACACCATACCACCCACTAAAGATTTAAGGGCAACTAAATTGAAAAATTTTTAAGAATGAGTCTTCGGAACATTAATAGGACAAGTAAAATTTTTTGCATTAATCAAAAACCATTATTTCCTGACTATAAAAAACCATATTGTAAAGCATACATCTTGGTGTATTTATTTTTGTTGTTGAATTATATATAATCGTTGTATAAGGTCAGGTCACACTGTGAAAAATTTATATATTACACCAAAAATAATACCCAACGTTTAACGAGTTATTAGCAAGAAGTAAAGTAATGCCTTTTGTCTACAATTATTTCTGAAGCAATAACAAATCAATCCTAAGTCTAAGTAAGAGAGTGTTTTTATAAATGTAATAAAAAAACTGCAGTTTTGATTTAACACAAAGATTTGGCTTGTCCAGGCCTATCTTGGTCATGCTTCCGTAGACTCACTCTTAATGATCAAAATCACAAAATCGTTGTTCAAAATTTACAGTTAAGAAAGAAGGCACCTAGAAAAGTTTGATAACAAAAAAATTATATATATACTTAATTTGTGTTATTAATTAAAAAACTATTGAAAAGTTTATTAATACTAGAATGGATACTATTCTTTTTTAAAATTAATTGAATTAATAAAAACAGCTATGTTGTAATATGTAGTACGCTGCCATGCCATAAGAGCTGTTGAAAATACTATTGGTAGTCTAAAACATCCTAAATCATAAAAAATGACAATATACTTTTTTATGTTTAAGTTGATTTGAAATATAAAATAACATAGAAAAGAAATTTTCTGCAGAAAAGTTATTATTAGTGAGTGATACACAAAGTATGAATATACCGGCAAACAATAGTTCTGATAAGAGTATTAACACAATTTTTCACGAACAAGGAATATTAAACGTAATAATAGATTTTAGACTCGATTGTTACATTTTTTAAATCCAAAAAAGTAAACTGACTTGTATTTTTTAGTTTCTAAAAGACTCTTCGAATCTTTTTTTATTTTTATTTTAAATCAATAAGACACTTACTAAAAAGTATTATATACTTTATTAAATAAAGAATATTTGGTATATAAGTTAAATATTCCTTCAAAATAAACTAATTATGTACAGAACAGATACACATTTTGAATCCACCGCTGATATAGTAATAATAGTTATCATACAGTACACACAAAGAATTAATACAAAATTAATTAAGTTCATAAAAGTATAAATAAATCGTTGCCAGGTCATTGCTATAGCTTTTTTGTTCATCCTATATAATCTGGTTTATTTTTATTTAAAATGGCAAAATAATTAATTAATTACAAACAATACTAACAACAAGCACGTACGATACCTATGCAAGAGCGTAACCAGGCGGGGGGGGGGTTATGGGGGTTGTAACCCCCCTTTTGGGCTGGCTGAGGTAAAAATTTAGGGGTCTTAAGAGAAAAAATTTGCGCTTCGCTCCGCTCAGCACTCGACACTTATATACCTTTTTACAACTTTTAAGTGGTTTTTAATGAATTTCAAAGACAATTTTTGAAAATGTTTTTAAAAATTAAAAATTAAAAATTAAAATTTTTTACCTTTTAAATCCTAAATTTTTTAAGTTTAACTTAAAAAAAACAGTGCAAAAACAGCAAAAGAAATCACTTAGCGCGAAGCGCAAAATTTTTTTACCCTTTTAAATGTCTTTTTTACGGTATTTTGAAAATTTGGAGTACAACCCCCCCCCCTTCGAAAAATTTGTATGAAATACAATTCCCTTTCCGAAATCCTGGCTACGCCCCTGCACCTATATATTATTTTATTTATGAATTTACTAAAAGTTAATCAAAGAGTTAAGTTGTACTTTTTAAGGACTTTAGTTTCGTGTCAATCCAAAAAGTTATCGTGATTTTTGAAATTTTAAAAACTTATAAAACCAAAAAAAAAGAGCTACAAGTACGTGAAGCAGAATGTAAAATATCTTTTGATCCACAATTTTGTGGTGAAAAATCTTTTTAGTTTTGAAAAAGGTGGGTCACCGTTCAAACCGGACGCGGACATGTTTAGGCAATATTATAAGAGCATCGCAAAAAAAAGAAGCAAGCTTTGAATAGTTCTATCCAACTTGATTTCCATATCAAGTTCAACAAAAAGTCGAACTGTGGTTAGTTGGTTATGATGATGAAAATTTTCACTACCGTCATTGCAGACCTGTGCACTGCCCCGGGGGTTTATTTAAGGGGAGGGCGGGGGCAATTCCAAAATGGGGGGCATGGGGGGCAAAAATGGGGAGGGGGCCAGCAGAGGAGAAAAAAAAGCGAAATTTAAATAAAAATAGGTCTAAAATGGCTTAAAATGCATAATAGGCTAAAAACAGCAAAAATTTTGCAAAAATGGCGTAAGAATAGATCAAAAATGGAACAATTTGTTTGGATAATTTTTCATTTTGGGGCAGGGCGGGGGAGTCAATAAAGGTGGGGGGCACAGCCACTAATATTTCGGGGGCATTTTTGGACAGTGCACAGGTCTGCATTTAGCATACTTTAATATTCTAATAGCTTATTAAAATAACCTATTATAAGACTATTGGTTAAACCGGCCATATTTCTACGGGTATTTATATACTCCATAATTCAAAAAGCTGCCCTGACTACATACCTTATGCTTATGGGTAGCCTGAAAATAAAAAATAAAACGCATTCTACCACATTTGAAACGGGTTTAATCCTCAAATCTTAAAATGAGTGGAGAGTAAATTTCTTGTGCGTGTTATGAATGGGTATAGATATCGAAGCCCCAAAATCCCATTTCAACCCACCCAACCTCGTACGCACCCCGTACTGCCTTTTATAATCGAGATAATTTAGCGATAATAACGGAATGGTGCCCCACCCCAAGCGCCAATAAAATCTTAAAAGTTTCCCAAAATAATGAATGTGTTTATAATAAAAGAAGATTGTTATTCTTGTGATTTTTATTGTTTGTTTTTGTAGCCCTAAAAGTTGAGACACCTTCAACCTTTACATAACGAAGGGTGCTAGGCGCTTCAATTCAAACGAATACTAGAATCACTGAAATAAGTAACCCAAGTCAGTCTCCTTTCTTAATTTGGTTACTTTCATTTCCATCGAATATTGTCTGCAATGCAATAAATGCAATCCAAGCAAATTTCCGATTTCCTAACCGTTTTTCATTTTAAAAACCATAATACGTCATTGAAGAAGACAATCATCAATCAATCACCCGCAAAAATTGAACAGATTATTAGTAGGCTAATATTATAATAGTTCACCCATCAGCTTATCACTCACTAAAGTCCAATCCATCGCTATCGCTTTCTGATTGACCGCCATCATCGTCCTCCATCGTACCCGCCTTTGTCTTCTTAGTAATCTAAATTCAGTAATTTTAAGTTCCCTGCTCATAGATGTTTTTTGGGGGAAAGGGGGCAGAGGGATCCACCCCCTGCCCCTAGAGCCAAAATTTTGGACCCCCCCTACAAAAGTTTCAGGGGTCCCCCTCCCCAAAGCTCGAGAGCGGTCCGGCCTGACCGTTTGGTTATGTTGGTTTTAGTCTTATTTTTTCGTTTGGCTTTTTCTTATTTGCTTTATATTATGTAAGTTTTAAGTGGGAGTTTTATTTACGTGGTTTTTGTTGTTTTTTTGGTGTTTTTATGGCTTTTGTTAATAAGGTGGTAATTTTATTCATCTATTGAGTTTTTTTTATAATTTTAATAAATAAAAGTATGCCTTATTTCGGCCACCGATTTAGGGTGTTAGTTGTCTTATTTTTAAAGTAATTGAAGTAAAAAGTATGGAATGTTAATAAGTGTTTGTGTTTTTTATTTTAAGTTTTTCTTAAGTTTATTTTTATATTTATTATATATATTTTTTTTTTTTATATATTTATATATATATATATATATTTATATATATTTATATAAATATAATATATATTTATATATATATTTATATATATAATATATATATATATTATATGTTGCTTCATTCTATTTTGATGCAGTTTTTAGCAAGATTAGAAAATCACAATTCCTTTTTGTATGAAATTTATATTATAGATAATATTTTACTTTATTTATTTTATTACTTTTGTTTTATTCTTTTGTTCTTACTTTTTTTCTTCTTTTGTGTTTTAATAATTTTCTAACTAATTGGTAGCAAATTAAGGCGGATTTTATCTTTTTGTTATTTTATGGTTAAAATTATAAAAAAAATTCACTAGAGTGAATAAATTTTTACCAGGCTTTTTTAGTGTTTGTTGGCTGTAACAGAAGCCATTTTATGTTGAAATATTTTTTCATGCCAAAAAAATTCAACAAAAACCACGTATTAATAAAACTTGTGTGTGTTTTTTCCACTTGTGTGTTTTGTTTTTTAAAACTTGTGTTTTTGACATAATTATTTAAAGTCTTGATAATAATGATAAAAGTTTCCAAACGGGAAAAAATTAAGATTTTTCTAAAATCCGGAACAGTAACCAGAACCGGTCAGGCCGGACCGCTCTCAAGCTTTGGGGGGAGGGGGCCCCTGGATTTTTTCTAAAGTCCAAAATTTTGGCTCTAGGGACAGGGGAGTGGATCCCTTTGCCCCCTACCCCCCAAAAAAATATCTATGAGCAGGGAGCTTAAAATTACTGAATTTAGATTACTAAGAAGACAAAGGCGGGTACGATGGAGGACGATGATGGGGGTCAATCAGAAAGCGATAGCGATGGATTGGACTTTAGCGAGTGATAAGCTGATGGATGAACTATTATAATATTAGGCTACTAATAATCTGTTCAATTTTTGCGGGTGATTGATTGATGATTGTCTTCTTTAATGACGTATTATGGTTTTTAAAATGGAAAACGGTTAGGAAATTGGAAGTTTGTTTGGATTGCATTGCAGACAATATTCGATGGAAATGAAAGTAATCAAATTAAGAAAGGAGACTGACTTGGGTTACTTATTTCAGTGATTCTAGTATTCGTTTGAATTGAAGCGCCTACCACCCTTTGTTATGTAAAGGTTGAAGGTGTCTCAACTTTTAGGGCTACAAAAACAAACAATAAAAATCACAAGAATAACAATCTTTTTTTATTATAAACACATTCATTATTTTGGGAAACTTTTAAGATTTTATTGGCGCTTGGGGTGGGGCACCATCCCGTTATTATCGCTAAATTATCTCGATTATAAAGGGCAGTACGGACGGGGTGCGTACGAGGTTGGGTGGGTTGAAATGGGATTTTGGGGCTTCGATATCTATACCCATTCATAACACGCACAAGGAATTTACTCTCCACTCATTTTGAGATTTGAGGATTAAACCCGTTTCAAATGAGGTAGAATGCGTTTTAATTTTTATTTTCAGGCTAACCATAAGCATAAGGTATGTAGTCAGGGCAGCTTTTTGAATTATGGAGGGTGTATATACCCGTAGAAATATGGCCGGTTTAACCTATAGTCTTATAATAGGTTATTTTAATAAGCTATTAGAATATTAAAGTATGCTAAATGCAGACCTGTGCACTGTCCATAAATGCCCCCGAAATATTAGTGGCTGTGCCCCCCCCCCCTTTATTGACTCCCCCGCCCTGCCCCAAAATGAAAAATTTTCCAAACAAATTGTTCCATTTTTGATCTATTCTTACGCCATTTTTGCGAAATTTTGCTGTTTTAGCCTATTTTAATGCATTTTAAGCCATTTCAGACCTATTTTTATTTAAATTTCGCTCTTTTTTTCTCCTCTGCTTGCCCCCTCCCCATTTTTGCCCCCCATGCCCCCATTTTTGTATTGCCCCGCCCTCCCCTTAAATAAACCCCCGGGGGCAGTGCAGTGCACAGGTCTGAAATGACGGTAGTAAAAATTTTCATCATCATAACCAACTAACCACAGTTCGACTTTTTGTTGAACTTGATATGGAAATCAAGTTGGATAGAACTATTCAAAGCTTGCTTCTTTTTTTTTGCGATGCTCTTATAATATTGCCTAAACATGTCCGCGTCCGGTTTGAACGGTGACCCACCTTTTTCAAAACTAAAAAGATTTTTCACCACAAAATTGTGGATCAAAAGATATTTTACATTCTGCTTCACGTACTTGTAGCTCTTTTTTTGGTTTTATAAGTTTTTAAAATTTCAAAAATCACGATAACTTTTTGGATTGACACGAAACAAAAGTCCTTAAAAAGTACAATTTAACTCTTTGATTAACTTTTAGTAAATTGATAAATAAAATAATATATAGGTGCAGGGGCGTAGCCAGGATTTTGGAAAGGGTTGTACTTCATACAAATTTTTTGAAAGGGGCCGGGTTGTACTCCAAATTTTCAAAATACCGTAAAAAAGACAGTAAAACAGGTAAAAAAATTTGCGCTTCGCGCTAAGTGATTTTTTTGCTGTTTTTGCACTGTTTTTTTAAGTTAAACTTAAAAAATTTAGGTTTAAAAAGGTAAAAAATTTTAATTTTAAATTTTTAATTTTTAAAAACCTTTTCAAAAATTGTCTTTGAAATTCATTAAAAACCACTTAAAAATTGTAAAAAGGTATATAAGTGTCGAGTGCTGAGCGGAGCGAAGCGCAAATTTTTTCTCTTAGGACCCCTAAACTTTTACCTCAGCCAGCCCAAAAGGGGGGTTACAACCCCCAAAACCCCCCCCCCCCCCCCGGTTACGCTCTTGCATAGGTATCGTTTGTGCTTGTTGTTAGTATTGTTTGTAATTAATTAATTATTTTGCCATTTTAAATAAAAATAAACCAGATTATATAGGATGAACAAAAAAGCTATAGCAATGACCTGGCAACGATTTATTTATACTTTTATGAACTTACTTAATTTTGTATTAATTCTTTGTGTGTACTGTATGATAACTATTATTACTATATCAGCGGTGGATTCAAAATGTGTATCTGTTCTGTACATAATTAGTTTATTTTGAAGGAATATTTAACTTATATACCAATTATTCTTTATTTAATAATAAAGTATATAATACTTTTTAGTAAGTGTCTTATTGATTTAAAATAAAAATAAAAAAAGATTTAAAGAGTCTTTTAGAAACTAAAAAATACAAGTCAGTTTACTTTTTTGGATTTAAAAAATGTAACAATCGAGTCTAAAATCTATTATTACGTTTAATATTCCTTGTTCGTGCAAAATTGTGTTAATACTCTTTTATCGGAACTATTGTTTGCCGGTATATTCATTCTTTGTGTATCACTCACTAATAATAACTTTTCTGCAGAAAATTTCTTTTCTATGTTATTTTATATTTCAAATCAACTTAAACATAAAAAAGTATATTGTCATTTTTTTGATTTAGGATGTTTTAGACTACCAATAGTATTTTCAACAGCTCTTATGGCATGGTAGCGTACTACATATTACAACATAGCTGTTTTTATTAATTCAATTAATTTTAAAAAAGAATAGTATCCATTCTAGTATTAATAAACTTTTCAATAGTTTTCTAATTAATAACACAAATTAAGTATATATATATAATTTTTTTGTTATAAAACTTTTCTAGGTGCCTTCTTTCTTAACTGTAAATTTTGAACAACGATTTTGTGATTTTGATCATTAAGAGTGAGTTTACGGAAGCATGACCAAGATAGGCCTGGACAAGTGAAATTTTTTTGTTAAATCAAAACTACAGTTTTTTATTACATTTATAAAAACACCCTCTTACTTAGACTTAGGATTGATTTGTTATTGCTTCAGAAATAATTGTAGACAAAAGGCGTTACTTTACTTCTTGTTAATAACTCGTTAAACGTTGGGTATTATTTTGGTGTAATATATACATTTTTCACAGTGTGACCTGACCTTATACAACGATTATATATAATTCAACTACAAAAATAAATACACCAAGATGTATGCTTTACAATATGGTTTTTTATAGTCAGGAAATAATGGTTTTTGATTAATGCAAAAAATTTTACTTGTCCTATTAATGTTCCGAAGACTCATTCTTAAATCTTTATTTAGTTGCCCTTAAATCTTTAGTGGGTGGTATGGTGTGTTGTCCCTCTGATGCCCTATAATTAAAACTTCTATATAGTAAGAACACTAAAAACAAAGTTTTTACTAAAACACTTAAATAAAAATACCAGTTTAGATTATCTACTTTGTAAAGCTTGCGAAATGCAAAAAATCCTGATTTATGCTTTAAAATTCGGGCGCTATACTCGGCTAATAAATTTTTAGAACACGTTTTCACATCTCTTAAAACTGTAATGTTCTGGGTTTAACCATTTACTTCTGATCTAAACCACTAAAATTAAGCCATGTCATGGCCATAGGTGAACAGCCAGCCTTCTGGATTCGGGGAGGTATACCCGACCCGCGACCCCTGAAATTTAGGGGGATATTCCGAAAAATTTTTTGGTGTATACCTCAAATACCCCATTTTTACCGTTTTTAGTAATGGGACCCTCCAAATTTTAGAGGGGTTTCCGGGGTACACCCAAATTTTAGAGGGTGTCGGCAGTAATCGGTATTTTTTGGGGGTATAACCCTCCAAACCCCCCCCCCTCCCCCTGCCCGCTTTTGGTCATGACCACAAGGGCCTGACCTAGCCAAGCTTAGGAGAGATATTTTCTCGAAGGTAAAGACCAAAACCTTACTATGTGGGTGCAACCCCGTAGTAAAATTCACACAGCGCCTGAGAGAAGCATGATTTTCGGATAGGTCCAAATAAGCAGGGAGGGGAAGAAGGGATTTTTAAATCACTATATTAGAAATGTCTTAAAAATGCTAATCAAGCGACTTTAAAATCGTTAGAAAGTGAATCAAGAATAAAAATAAGCCGGATGTCACCTATAATTTTATCTCATTTTACCAAAACAACAAACTTTGAAAAATTTTGGAGTTAGTAGAAAAGGGTGGCCTTCAAGGGAGGCGGGGTGGGGGAGGGGCACGGTTACTCTCCGTTGTTACTTGTTAGAGTTAATAGAGCGGGGGATCGCCTTCAAGAGGAGAGGGGAGGGACATCCTCCGATACATAAATTCAAGGTGGTTTTTCAAATATTTCTAAATTTAGTGGAAATATAACTTTTCCTGTCAATTTATGCCTTAACTTTTAAACTCCCTGTCCACCTATGCTTCTTACCCCAAAATAATCCATATAAAACTATATTAGAGCCCTAAACTTATATGTTAATGCTACTAAACTTATATATTAATGCTACAAAAATAAGTAAAACATCTCAGCCCGTTTTAACAGTATTGTTGCTTCCAGGATTTTTACGAGTGTGTAAAAAAATTTTAATGGTACGTTTTTAGTTTTTTGTCCCTTAACTTTTACATTTTATACTATTTTATTGTTTGATATAAATAATATTGTCAATCATTATGAAAAGTGCTAAAAATTTTGAGAAAATAAAAGTTAATTTTAAAGCTGTTTTCTTTTACATTTTTCCCGGCATAAGTACAACATCAAGCAGACTAAAGAGCTGTAGCTTGCAATGTTCAAGAGTTTTATTGCTCTCCCAATAGTCAGCAATATTATTAAGAAATACATAAAAAATAATAATGTCAAGAATAATTTAAGGGCTGGATGGGGACTTGGGGGAAAAACGAAGTTTTCTGTTAGTGTTATATATTATTATTCTTGGTAAGGTTGGTTTATCACAAAACTTAAGGTAAGTAAACAAAAAAAACGATTGTCTTCTAAAACGCCCCAGATCCGTGAATTTAACTGAAAACACCAAATTTAAAGGCCTTAATGATATCTACGCCAAAAATTAGCATGGAAAAGTTTTTTTTTACTTTTTTTTCATTTTAACTCCAAATTTTTAAAAATATGACATTGAAAATTTTGATTTTTTTCCCAAAAACGAGTTCACACCTATGCTGTGATTGGAATATCGGTGTTTTTTACCCTTTAGAGCTACGTGCATAAAAATTAAACAACCATTAACACGCTTTTTAACGTGGTAACCATGGTTTTTAGCCTAGTCACAACAGTTTTTTTATAATAGGGTGTGCTTTTTTGTTGAAAACGCTGTAAACAAATTTGAGTGCTTTTTCCTAAAAAAACACCTTGAAAACTTTCTAAAATTCAATAAAAACTTCTAAAAGTGTGTTTATTAACTTCAACAACATAAAACGGATTTTAAAATTAATTACTTTTTATATAATGTACTTTACAACAATAAAATTTATTATTGAGACAAAAACGTTTAAAACAAACCAATTTTTTTAATTTTAAAAAATATTCATCACTGTTTTTATTAATATCTTTGGGCGATTTTGTTTAAAAAAATTTTCGAGTTGAAAAAAGAGCCTCAGCCAAGAAGATGTTATGTTTTTTTTTTATTAAATTCATGTTTTCTCATTAGTAAATGTCAAAGGATTAAAATTTTCATAAAATAAATAAACTGAAAAAATTCTCCAAACGGCTTTTCTAGGGTAAAAATGCATAGATTTAATAAAAATGGTTTTTGTAGCTTTACAAAAGACGAAAAATTACAATTATAGACAAAAAATTGCATTTAATTGATATTAAAGTCAAAGTCAAAGTTTATTCTAGTAACCAATATACTAAACAAACAATAATTTTTTAATCAATTACAGTGCGAACCAATCGTGGTCGCAAAAAAAATCACAGAAGTATGGTTAACCAGAAAATGACTCAAAGGCTTACTATGTAAGCTCTATTATGAGCCATATCCTAGACTGTTTTTAAATTGTAGCACTGAATTAGATGTAACTTGTTTTTTTAGAAAGTGAATTCCAAATTGAGA
>JASAMX010027105.1:0-10722 GCA_030248175.1 Microlaimidae sp. YZB2_3
TTTAATTTCGGCACTTTTCCCAATTGGGCATTTTTGATTTTGGACTATATCTTTGGTAATTCTGGACGGAATATGACGTTTGATAGCTCAAATGAGAGCTAAGTATATGTAGATGACTGTCGTGAGTTTTTTATTTGTTATGTTATGATATTTTCATGTGAAATTGTGTGATCTATAAAAAATAAAATCGTTACTCGTTTTTAGAACATGAGCATTTCATGATTAGGCAATATATTGGTTTAAAAATTAAACTGTCTTGGTAAAATTTAGTCTATTTTCTGAATTTTTAGTCCCCGTGGTTCTACGTTGCGTCTGTGGTGAGTAATCGTTATAAAATAAAATAGTGTAATTTCGGCACCAATATTGCTGTAGGTAAAAACGGGTTAAATTAAGTGGTCGGGTGTTAAATTGTAGTTTAAAATAGTTAAAAGACAACACTGAAATGTGTAGGGGCCATAGCACTGAACTTAAACTCGATTAAGGGGGTCCTTTTAAAAAGTACCGAAATTAAATGCATTTTTTTTCCAAATTTTGCTCATTTTGATACCATTTGGCATTTTAGCTGTAACTTTTTACCAGTTACACGTTGAACAACAAGTAGAAGCTTAAATTAAAGAAAACTGTCTGAAGATAATGATAGGCTTTTAAATTTTTGAAAATGATGATTTTTTGACTGAGAAACAATCGATTGTTTGTAAAGTGACGAAATTAAATGCATACATTTAATTTCGGCAATTTTCCATTTTTTTAAAAACTGATTTAATTAAGTAAAAAAACAACTTTCGTACAGTAAAACTTTTATGACGCAACGCAGTATCGCAAAAGCTTTAAAATGAGCTATCAAACATGAAAATCCGGTCACACAGTGAAAAGTTACATTGGAAAAACGAAAAAGTGCCGAAATTAAATGCACTACCCTAACTATAAAAGTAAATAAATAAATCTAATCTCCACTCTTGTGGTGGAGTTTTTTACTCTTCTTCCTTATGTGAGCTTCCGAGTGCCAGATGTCCATGAGCGTCGTACGGACTTATTTTATTGAGAAAACACAGCAAAGTCGCCACTATAATAATATGAGCAGCCATTGTAATCCACAACTATAAATTTTGAAAAATTTTAAAATTTCTTATTTAAAACGGACTGATTCTAACCGTGTAAGTGTCAACAAACAACAAAGTTGTGAACAACAAAATTTTGAACACCCAGATTTTTTGCCGACCAGTAACGCTGTGTTTTATTAGGTACAACCCAACCTTCAGTTTTGGGCTCTTGTGCAATGTAGGTGAAAAACTTAGCTTTGAACTGGAAACTTTGAACTTAGTGAACTTTGAAAGTTTTTGAAAGACAAAAAATTGACCCACTACCGCGGTAAGGACGGGGTGCCTGAATTGGAAAAAACGGTTTTTACCTGGCTTATACCTGCCTCAATTGAAAATTTTGGTGCCTCCTACTAGTTTTGTAAAAAGTTACTTTTACTTTTACTTAAAGTAATAAAAGTATTGGATTTTGGATTACTTTTACTTTTACTTTTACTCGACTTTTGAAATTTCAATTACTTTTACTTTTACTCTTACTCGACTTTTGAAATTTCCAATACTTTTACTTTTACTCTTACTCGGATTTTCCACGGCAAATACTTAAATTAATTTAAGTAAAATTTAAGTAATTTAAATGGGTAGATTCCCTATGGGCTTGTTGCAGAGTGAATGACAGATGATATTTTTTTAAGTCGCTAACATGCTAAAACCATTTATTTTAACTAAAAAAGTTATTAAATTTACAATTTATACATAAAATAAGCAAAAAACTTTAGAACGGCGCTATGGAGCTCCAAAAAGCAGTGTTTTCTCCGTTTCAAAATTACTTTTATTATACTTTTACTCTTACTTTTACTTAAAAAAAATGGTCTTACTTTTACTTTTACTTTACTTAAATAAAATTTTGACCATTTACTTTTACTTTTACTTTACTTAAAATAAAAAATCACATATTACTTTCCTTTTATTCAGGATTTTACCAAGTCATTGCGGTGTTTGCGGGGCCATGTGAAACTTAACACATGGACGGTCAAAAAATAAATAAATTAAAAAAAAAACAAAAAAACGGGAATTAAAAAAACTTTTTTTAAAAATAAATTGAAAACAAATACTCCGAAACAAGTTTGTAATTAATGTTTTGCTTTTAAAACCAGTCATAACTCACGAAATTATTAAGCAATTGTAAAAACTAACCTATTATTTTACTCGTCAAATACTTTAAAATCTAGTGGTGTATTTAGTTTTAACTATTTCGAAATTTTTGTTTTGATTAATAAGTTAAAACTTTCTAATAATTCACACAATACTTCATCAGAAATTATTTTGAGTATATAATAAAATAAAATATTATTGTTCTCTAACGAATATAACAAATAAAATGATAGTTAAATTGTAAAGTTTAATTTATGATTTCTAGAGTTATGATTAATTTTATATAGTGCTAAAGTTAAAGTCAACGAAAAAAACCAGGATTCTTTTATTTCAGTTTCTACATTTAAAGTTTTTTTTGGTTAATTGGCAGTTAAGTTTCAACTATGGATTTTTTAGACAATTTGAAGAGTAATTTTTTTGTAAGAAGTGTCAAATTTTGACTTTGAGTGCTGAGTTTTATTTATATATTTTAAAGTTAACTCTAAGCAACTTCAGCACTAAACCACAAATTTCATCAGCTAAAACAAAAAAATCTTGCTCTGAGATTATATAAAATAGCAAAAGTCAAAATTTAAGTGTTAAATTTATTATTATATTAGTAATATAATTTTAACAATAAAAAATGCGGTTATTATTTGGTCGACTTTAACATTAGCGCTATATACAAATAGTCATAACTCTTTAAATAATCAATTAATTTTTAAGGTTCAAGTATCATTTTATTCGTAATATTCTTTAAAAAACAATAATATCAAAATAATTTTTGATGAACTACTGTGTAAATTATTAGAGAGTTTTAACTTATTAATCAAATAAAAAATATCGGAATAGTTAAAACTAAATACAGCATTAAATATTACAGTTTTTGACGAGTTCAATGATAGTTTACTTTTTACAATTGCTTTATGGGTTCGTGAGTTATGGCTAGTTTTATAAGCAAAACATTAATTACCAACTTGTTTTGCAGTATTTGTTTTAAATTTATTTAAAGAATTTTTTTTCTAAATTCCCCTTTTTAATTTTTTTTAATTCATTTATTTTTTTAACCGTCCATGTGTTGAGTTTCACATGGCCCCGTGAACACCGCAATGACTTGGTAAAATCGTGAATATTCAATTATGACAAATAAATCAAAAAAGCAAAGCTTTTCCCCCAAAAACTATAAAAATCTTGAACGCGCGAAAAAATATATCATAACTGAGACCACGATACAAATAACAACAAATAAACACATTCATAATCTCAAGCATATAAACAACTTAAATAGAAAACACGCAAAACTCTAAAGCTTTTATAGTTAATAAATTAATATATAATATAATAACTAAGTGCTATTTATTCTTGTTTAGAGCATTATTTTTAAAATTTTTAAAAATAAAAAAATATTTGAAAATTGTGTTAGAAAAAAACCCCGGCGATCTGCCTATTTTTGATGAAAAACAAAAAATAAAAGTGCAGTATTTCAAAGAAATGTTTGAATATTTCTTTGAGATATTCAAACATTTCTTTCAAAATACTATACATCTAATTAAAAGAACTTTGCATGATTTTTAATCTAGCAGTTTTAGTTTACTTCCTATTTTTGATTTTTTTAAAGTTTACTGGTAAAAAATTATACTGTAATTGATATACTTACAATAAAAGCTACAGGTCGTAAAAAACTGAAATAGTCAACTGCTTGTGATCCAGTTTTTTTTACCACAACTCCTAAATTTGCACAGTAATAATAATTACCAATACGTATGATTAATAATTTAATTTAACAATATAAACTCATAGTAAATGCAATATTTTGGGTAAAGTCAGGTTACAAGTTTATATACATAATAAAGGTTATGTCTAAAAATGCCACAAATTCACTCAAAATCGATTTGTACACTTAATTAAGCTACTTAAAAAACAATTAATAATTGATAAGATTTAGTTTAAAATGGCTTTTTATTAAAATTAAACTAAAATATCCATCTATACGAATGAAATAAGTAAAACCAAAAATAAGGACGAACTAGAAAATATCTAACATTCATTTAAAGGAGCTTTATTTTAAATATTAGCAATTACTTTGTCAATCACACCTCAAGAATTTTCATTTTTCGCTTTTAGTGAACCTATAGCTCAAAATAAACAGAGAACGATGATTTTATTATAACTATATACCTTATAATCTCAGCTTTTGACCGCAGCATAGTGTTATTAGTAAATAGTAAATGTTTCAGTTGACATTAATTTTATTTTGAAATTCGCTATAATTGTTGCCACCTTAATCAATTTTTAAAACACAGAAGAACAATTCGTTCTTGTTTTTTATTCTTACCTCTAGATGGTAGTATATTAGTTATTTTCTATTTTAATCTATGTCTTAAGTCTTGAAAAGAAAATTCTAAAAGTTTTAAAAGGGAGATACGCGTTTTAAACACGCACTTTTAAAAATATGAAAAAAATCTGAAAGAAATATTTTATACAATAATAAACAAAAACTTAAAATACATTGTACATTTAATCTTTCGTTAGAAAAGCAATCATAACTTGTGCAATATTCATGCAATTTGAAAACAGTAATTTTTATTTTACTTTAATCCGTAATACAATGGTGCCCCTAGATTTTTATATTTTCTTGCATTTTTTAACTAAAACTTAACAAATTGCCAAGTACAAATATAAATAAAAAGTGAATGTCTTTTTTTAATCTTTTAAAACTTTTATAATTTTAGACAATAAACCTCTCTTTTGTCTTTTCAAAGTCTATCATTACTCAACAAAATTTCAATCAAATCTAAAATAAAATTACCAGTTTTCGTAAAAAAGTGCGGCTGTGTAAAATCCACGTAGGTTTCCCGCAAATTGTTCATAGTATAAGACGCAACGGCCATATCAGTCACCTAAATACAGTGATATAGGCACCTTGCGCTGGAACTCGGTTTATACATGAAGTATGCAATATACATACGCGTCACCATAATGGATAATTACCGTATCTCCTACTTATCTTTTGTAGTATGCAGATCAACAGACCGAAAGGGCGCGAAATTTTGATCGGTTGATCTGCATACTACAAAAGATAAGTATTAGATACGGTAATTATCCATTATGTTGACGCTTATCTATATTGCATACTTCATGTTTAAACCACCTGCTTGTTATGGTGTACTAAAAGTTCTAAGGAAAATTAGCTAATATCTAACACCAATTAACTCCCAAATGAACTAAAACAACATCTACCATCAGGACCGGAATAATACAAATATTTTATTATATCTCAGCAGGATAATTACATTCCTTAGTTTTTCATGATTTATTTAGCAGGATTTGGTTAGTATTGTGAACGTTTGGAACTCAGCTATTTATTATGACATTTGACTGACTAAGTAAAATAATAAGAAATACTTCAAAACAATTGGAGCAATCTTATCTTCCTATTCAAGTTATACAACGGTGGGTTTAGGGCTGCTACTAACCATGCAAAAATACGGTTATTTGGTAAGTATCAACAAATTACCGTATTAAGGTAGAACACCACAGTTAGATTTTGACGGCAGATCCTTACTAATTAATTTTTACTAAAGTAATTAGACCTGCTGATTCAATTTTTGACATTCATTTTTCTGTAAAAAAATGTTATCGTCCACAATCATCAAATAACATCAATAAAATACATGTCAAAAATACAAAACATTAATAAAATTTATTACCAAAAATATTCTATCTTTTTATTTTTGAGTTAGCGTATCTTAAATAGTAAAACATTTTTTTTAATTAAAAGGCTAAAAATTAAAAAAAAATTTTTCGACGTTAAAATGGCCCAGGGAGGACTAGATCCCAAGAATCCGAGGATCCAGGCCCGACGTACTAACCACTCGGTTACTAGGTCAACTGAGATTTCTCACTTCAAAGCTACTTTTAAAGAAACCATTCAGAATGTAGTTTTCAAAAACGAAAATTAAAAAATTTGATTTGCTCAGATTTTAATGAAAGTATGGAAATAGTTAGACACAAGTCTAATCAATACTTTAAAGTGTATTTGATTAAAAAACTAATTCAGGATTTTTTTAATTTGATTTTTCTTTTAAAAACATTGATTTTTTTAATTTCTTCAAATTTTGAATTACGTTTTGCTCCAAACCACATCGAAAAGTTGCCCGCTCTTTTTCTTTAACTTTCTATAGAACGAGTGAATCAAATTTTTTAAATGGTCAAAAACTGTTTTTTGAGCTTTAGATTCATTGAAATATATCTCAAAATACCATTAGATACATCATAATCTGAGCTTTGGATCGCACTATACCTTTGTCAGACAAAAATTATTATCTAACTTTTAGTAAAATTCGTCATAACTGTGGTGTTCTACCTTAATACAGATTCTATTATATTTTTCTAAAAAAACGTAACCAGCATTCTCCAGTATTTTACAACAACCAGCAAATTTTTCAGCACTCCATAGTTTACACAGCAGATTTAGGACAAAAACATGTTACAAACCATGTGGAAAATTAGAAATAAGCCATTAACACAGTTATTTGGTAAATATTAATGATTTCACTATGACTCAAAACAAGATAACTACTATCTGCAGTATCGCATGTTTCAAAAAGTACTATTCAATTCACAAACATAAACTTAGCTTAGTTTGGTAGGTTAAATAGTAAACATAGTAAATAACTATTTACTATGTTAACATACATTGTCTAACAAATCTCTGATCATTCCATTCATTCGTCCGTCAGGGTTTCTACTTCCCCAGTTTCCATCCCTGGGGAAATACAGAGTGTAACTGATGTTCAAAACCATCTCCATGACTTGCAAGTAGTCAACCACTATTCCTATAATAAACAATTTAATAAAGTATAAATATATATCATATTTCAAAGGTTACAAATGGGGGTATTTGGAAATCGGTATTTGAATAATTTTATATGTAAAAAGTCGGCGTTTATGAATTAAAACTTGCTTATAATCGAGGCTTTAGTATCAATATTGATGTAAATAAATGATTCTGAAGAAGTTTATGTAACACAAAGCTGCTAAAACAGGAACTTAGCTTAGTTTTAGACCAAGACTATAGTGTATTTGATTTAATTTCGGCAAGACCTTAATTTTGGCCACCAATTTACGGTGTTAAAAATTTGTCTTATTTTTAAAACACAAAAGTACTAGCACAAAAGTAACTGGATGAATGTAAGTGTTTTTGCAAATTTTTTTATTAAAGTTTTTTTGTTTTTTTAACGTTTTTTTATAAATTAAGTGCATTTTTGTAATTTTCTAGATTTTTGCTTTGTGTTTAAAATGCATCGAACATAAAAAGAAACAATATATAACTTTAAACCTAGAAATTCAAAAGAGAGAAACTGTTTAACATGATTTGCATGACCATGTGTACGGGAGGAGTTACCCAACCCATAATCTACTAGACTGGATTGATTTATGAACAGACCAGAAGGATTTTTACAAGAATAACATTGAAAGACATTAAAAAATCAGTTATTTGACGGAGTAATGCAGTTATATAGTGAATATAGTAAATATCAATGTCAATGGGGTTTCCCCACCCAACCCATCACTTACCACGATATAGAGTACCAATGCTTTTAAAAATTGCGTAAAGTAAATGGAAACAGTAAAAATGTCAGTTTTTACTAGAATGTCATAAGCATTACGCAGTGAGCATCTGTGCGGATTAAAGTAATTCAACTCCGAATTTAATAGGTTTGAATTATTAATAGACTGGTAGAAATTTCTCAAAGATTATTAAAATGCTGTTAAAAAAAGGCAGGTTATTTTCTTGGCGGAGGGATAGATTCAGAAATGAATTATATCAGAGATATGCAAGAGTTAGTTGAATGGAGTATTACCCCTCATTAACTTTTGTAATGTCTTGTTTATCGGTAAACTTTACAATTTTTGTTTATGTAATCGTTTTTTTTTGTTTTAGGCTTTTATTTTTGTTTTTTAAAACCTAAAAGGTGGCCGAAATTAAGGCGGATTTCGTTTTTTGTTGATTTTAGGTTAAAAATATAAAAAACTCTATAGAGTGAGATAAAGGTTTTACCAGGTTTTCTTTAAAGTTTGCTGGATGTAAGAAAAGCCATTTTATGTTGAAAAATTTTTTCACACAAAAAAAAGTTCAACAAAAAACACAGGTTGTCAAAATTTGTATTTTTTAAGGTTTTGACATAATTATTTAAAATCTTGCTAATAACTATAAAAGTTTGCAAACGGGAAAAAATTAAATTGCATGTACTAAGAACAATATCTAAGGATAAATTTGCAACCTTTAAAAATTTTTATTGTTTGTTTTAGCCAGTTTTTTTTCTCAAGGTGGCCGAAGTTAATGAAAACGCGTCTTAATTTTGACTACTATAAAAAAGAGTTTAAACCTCCACTGATTTTTAATTGTAAAAAAATTCTTAAATTTTGAACTGAAATTCCCAAATTTTGCAAAAATAGCTGTCGTTTGACTTTTACATCAAATCTTGGCTCGATTAGAAGAGCCAGAAAAAACTTATCCAAAAAAATGATGGACGAAATTAAATCAGCTACCCTAATAAGATTAAAGTTTTTAAAACTTTTGACTCCAAATTCCCACTTTCCGCTTAAAATGAGTGTTAGGCATAGGCTTAGAGATGTTAAAATTTCAGTTTAATTTTTCCATTTCTCGCTTTAAATTTCTGATTTTGACTCCAGCTTCTCTTAATTCCATAAGCTCTACATTTCTTAATTCGTTTTTATTTTTTAGTTTAAACCTTTCTAAATAACCTACAAGTTAGATAAATAACAATGTATCAAAAACTGCATTGCGATAAATTATAACGAGTTCTATAAAATTAACACAAGTTTAGAACTCAGAACCGAAAATGGAAATTCTTAGAGCTGGGCGGAACTGAAAAACCCCCGGAACACCGCAGCCAGAACCGGAACCGGAGTTGAGATTTTCCAAAAATCCGTAACAGGAACCAGAACCGTAATTCCAAATTTTGCCCGGAACATTCGGAACTCGGAACCGGAACTGCCTATCACTAGAAATTTTGAACTGGAATTGGAACGTAGAGCTGATGTTAAAATACAAAACCTAGTTTTAATCTAAGACAATACCGAGTTTTAAAATTTTCAGGGCTCTAAGTTTTTTTTGGTCTGAAGTAAGTTTCCGGAAAAAAAAATGTCAGTGGCTTTAAGTTACCTAAGGTCCCAAAGACTTTTTTTTACACAAAAGACCTATTCATAATACCTACCGATACCTGTTTTTTTTCACGTAATTTTTTTCTATTTCAAACTTACCACGTATAAGATTAACTGAAGTTTGATTTGGATAAGTCCCCTTTAACTTTAAACTATTTTCCGTCTCTCCCGGTCCTGCCATTGTAAAAGGAACCTAAAATATATAATAAACATATAATAAATAGAATATATAATGATAATGTTTATTATATTATATAATATAATATAATAAACAATTTAATATAAATTTTGTTTAAATATTTTTAATAGTTTAAACTAATCTATGAGACCCTCAAATAGCGAAAAAAACGTATTAATGTTTACAATAAAATAAGAATAGGCACCTTGCACTGGAACTCGGTTTATACATGAAGTATGCAATATACATAAACGTCACCATAATAGATATTTACCGTATCTCCTACTTATTTTTCGTAGTATGCAGATCAACGGAGCAAAAGGGCGCGAAACTTCGATCGGTTCTGCATACTCCGACAGATAAGTAGGAGATACGGTAATTATCCATTATGGTGACGTGACGTGACATTATCCATTATGTATATTGCATACTTCATGTATAAACCGAAATCCAGTGCAAGGTTCCGAAACGCAGGGACGTCCAAACTGACCCTGGTTCCAGGGTTACAGTAATATACGGCTGGCTAAAATTATTCGTCTTCTTTTTATTGACGCCTCGTAGTTAAACCGCTCATCATATAAGTATATCCGGCACCCAGCACGATATTTACTGTAATTAAACCGTGATGTGCGGTTTTTGAATAATTTTCGCGCTGAATTCCGGTTATATTTACATGTTATATGAAAAGATGAGCGGTTTAACTACGATGTATTAATTCATTTGTTCACTTATTTATTGAATTTTTGGGTTTTAAACTCAAAATGCACACCTCGAAGTTGGTTTGAATTCTGTAGTGTTTCCCAGACATCCAATTTCCTTTGAATTGGTTCACGACGTCGGGCGTTATAAATTCCATGGTTCGTTAATACTGTAAGAAAATATTTTATAATAGGAAGAAAAGGGTGGGAATGTAATAAAGAAGTTACTAGCTTAAACCAAAAATTTTTTTTTAAAAACAAATAATATTATAAAACTATTTTATAGATATTTACCATATTATATATATATATAGATATATATATATATATATATATATATATATATATATATATATATATATGAATAACTACTATAATTGTTAAAGCATTATTTGCTTAAATTGTTGTTAAAGCATTATTTGCTTAAATTGAGTGATATATATTTGTAACCTTTAAATTGTAAGTTACTGCTAAAGATATAAATATG
>JASAMX010027106.1:0-11116 GCA_030248175.1 Microlaimidae sp. YZB2_3
TGTCCAAAACAAAACAGTTTTAAACCATAATAACTTTAATAATTTTTTTTTATAGGATAATACCACATTTTATTGAATAAAAAACGATATTCTGATGTAAAAAGGGTGTAAAAACGTAAATATGTGTAAAAAAATCACGTTTTTGAAAAAAAAATTAGTATGAAAAAGTACCTAAAATTTTCCCCAAGGGTGAATGGGGGTGGGTTGGATTTCAAATTCTAGAGGGGGGTCAGGGGTAAAAAATTTGGATATTGGGGGAGGGGTGCCCCTGGATTTTCGTCTAGGGGGGAGGGTCTCAAAATTTTAAGGCTAGGGGAGGTGTGGACCCCACCCTGCCCCCCCTTTCTCACCTATGGGTCCACCCCCAGGTAGAAGGCCAAAATTTTTTAAGGGGGTTTATGATGGGGGTCTAGACCCCCCTTGCTTTTTAGGGGTGGTCAACCCTGGGTGCAAGATTTCAAATTTAAAAGGGGGGTCAGCATGCATGGGGACGGGGGGGTTGGGGGTTAACCCCCCTAAATTCTGAGAAAGGGGGTTTAACACCCCCCACTCAGAAGTGGGGGGGGAAAGGTTAACCCCCTAATTTTGGAAAAATGAAGGAAATGTCTTTAAAATGACTTCTAACTGCCTCCAAACTTAAGTTTAGAGGTCAAAATGAATGTTTTAAACAGTAAAATGCAATAAAAAAGCCTTTTTGACCTAAAATTAGCGTTTTTTACCTTTTTTTTTGAAATCAAAAAACGATATGGGTAAACTGCACTCCAGAAAAAAAAACAATATGGGTATTTTGCGTTTCTCAAATTTTACCCCCCCTAATTTGGGGCTTAACCCTTCTCCCCACTTCAGGCCAACTTGCCCACGTATGGGGGTCAGGGGTCCGATTTTTGTTAACAGTGTTTTTAAATCAATAATTTAAGTGTTTTTAGGTCTAATATTGAATTTTATATACTAAAACAGCCTATTTAGGTCTAAAAAAGTGTATTTAAACACTGTTTTTAACTAAAAAACCGTGTTTTTGACAGTAAATAAAAAATTATACTTCTAAATTGGGGAGGGCGGAGAAGGGTCAGCTTTGCTAGGGGGTGTTGGGCTGGACTCAAGCTTTGGAAAAAGGGGCCTTGGATTTTTACAGAGGGGTCTGAAATTTTGGGTCTAGGGGGTGGAACTATAGATGAACATGATCAAAAAACTAGGGGGGGTCCTAGGTGGGGTCAACCCCCCTAGCTTTCTAGGGGGGGGGGCGTCGACCCAGGGTGAAAGATTTTGAAACCTAGAGGGGGGTCAGGTGGGGTCCAATTTCTGAAACAAAATACTTTTAAACCATTAAATGTTAAATAATAGTTTTTTATAAGATAATACCACATTTTATTTAATAAAAAGCGATATTTAGGTATGAAAAGGGTGTAAAACATAAATTTTTGTTAAAAATTCACGTTTTTGGAAGAAAATTTTGTATAAAAAAAGTACTTAAAATTTTCTCAAAAGGGGAGGGGCGTCAGATTTTAAAATCTAGAGGGGGGTAAAAAATTAAAAAAATTTGGGGAGAGGGGGGGACCCTGGTTTTTTTCTAGGGGGACCTCCAAAATTTTGAGGCTAGGGGGTGGACCCCACCTTACCCCCCCTTGCTCATCTCTGATGGACCCCTCTGTCCCCCACAAAACATCTATGAATATCATGCTCCGCCCGCAGTACAAAACTCTAGTTATTTGAAAAGGAGGGAGCCCCAGAGCTCCGCCCATTAAATGAGCGATTTTTAGCTTATTTAAGCTTGAAATACATTTAAAGTTACTCTGTCTGCGTTTTTAAGACTATTTCTGGCGTCTTAAATAAGTTTTGGAAAAAACTAATTAGCAAAAAGTTTTTGACAAAATAAAATATAGTATCAACCTTTAATTATACATGAAATTACTATAAACATAGGGCAGAGCTCTGGAGCTCCTAAAAATGAAGCTTTGCTCCTGAGCTGGGGGATCCGTGGCACATTTCTGATTTAAATATACCAATAAAGTAGCATAAAAGCAACAGAAAAAATATATAATCACATACAAAATTACTCAAGAACCAAGAATAATTACATTACATTGTACAAAATTTAAGAAGAAAAGAGAAGCTTGAGACTTTAAACAACCAACCGGATTTTTTTTGACAGAATAATCTATGAATTTACTCCTTAATTTGGTACCTATTCAAAAAATTAACAAAATAAGGTGGATGCTCCAGAGCTGGGATGCTCCAAAGCTCCAAGAAGCAATGATCTGAGAATCATTACCAGTGTCTTTGTCAATGACATTTTTTAATTTAAAAAATTACTAAGAAATATAATTAATCAATATTTGGTTGATTTTATAATGATTTTGATTCATTCTAGTATGGTTTTGGCGTGTTCATTTATTGTCGTTACTATATATATATATATACAGTGGCGTAGCCAGGGGGGGCGAAGGGGCGTTTTTTTATTTTGGATAAAAAATTTTTGGGTTTATATTAATAAAGAAAAATTACTGATGCCTTCCAAAAGCATATTAATGGTTTTTCCCGCTACGCGGGTAGTTTAAATTGACAATTTATCTTAGTTTTTCAATTTTAAATTGATTATCCCGTTCAGTAGTTAAGGCATACATGTTTAATAAAACTACTATAAACAATAATATTGTCCTTTTATTAATGTTTTAAACACTTGTTTTAAATGTATAGTATAGGTATAAAAAACCTTAAATTTTATAATATGTATCATCTGGAATTAAATTTTCTAGTGTATTTTAGCGCCTTAAATAAAAAAATTTCATCCCCAGGGGGCATTCTGCCCCCCAACCCCCTGACTGAATTTTTAAAGTAAGCTTATATTAGCTTTTAAAGGCAAATAAAAAAATGTCCATGTTTGTGGTGGTCCATGTGACCAACAAATTTTTTAATTTTTTTAATATTTTCAGATTCTTCTGATTTTTAGCAATGTGAAAATATAATTTTTAATTCTGCTGCCTAACAAAATTTTTTTCTTAACAACATAAATTGTACATACCAAAAATAGGTAATTTTTGGGCTTAAATGGGCTCATAACTTTTTACAGAAGACTTAAATCAAAAAAATAACCCCAAAATTAAGGTCTACCAGTTCAATTTGGGGTACTAGGATGTTTTACATGCGTATTTTACTTTCGGATCAGTCAAATCGATAATTGGCACCAAATAATTAAGAAGATAGTATTTGGTACTACTAAAATATATAACCCAAGAGAATGTCCAACTGCACACTAAATTTTTGACAAAAATTTTGCTAGAAAAGTCGCACTTGCAAACGTTTGTGCGGCTTTTCTAGCAAAAATCCACCGTTTTCTGCTAGTTTTTCTGCGCTGCGATTTTTAGCACAGTGTTAGTTTTCTTGCAGTGTGGACTGCGACTTTTTTTGCACTCAGGTTTTGCTTAGGCATAGTTAAGGCTTTTGCTTAAGCTTAGCTTAGCCTTTAAATCCAGGTTTAACCCCCCATCCGGACCAACTTGCCCATATATGAAAAAAGACGTTTTTAGTACTGGAAATTGCAAATTTTAATAATATAGGCTACCTCCAAACATAGTTGGCCAAAAATGTTTATAACATCCACCAAAAAAATTCCAACAACAAACCCCTTCTTCTTATAAAAAATTGGGGTTACCCTGACCATAGGTGGGCAGGGGGGGGGGGTTGGGGGGGGTTATACCCCCCAAAATTTTGGATTTTGCTGACACCCCCCCTTAAATTTGGGGTAGTCGGGGACACCCCCCCTTAAATTTGGGGTAGTCGGGGACACCCCCCCAAATTCGCCTCCCAAAGAAAAATTTTTAAGTGTTATAAAAGGACTAAAAAGTTTTTCCGCGCTTCGCGCGGAGTGTTTATTACCTTATTTCCCCGTTCATTACCTTTTATTACCTTTAAATTCCCCCGCTACGCGGGCAGTTTAAATTTCCCCGCTACGCGGGCAGTTTAAATTGGCAATTTATCTTAGTTTTTCAATTGCAAATCGATTATCCCATTCAGTAGTTAAGGCATACATGTTTAATAAAACTACTATAAACACTATTATCCTTTTTTTAACGTTTTAAACACATGTTATAAATGTATAGTATAGCTATAAAAAACCTTAAATTTTGTAATTAGTATCATTTGGAATTAAAATTTCTGGTGTATTTTAGCGCCTCAAATTATAAATTTTCTCTTCCAGGGGGCATTGTTCCCCCTGAACCCCCCTGACTGAATTTTTAAGATCACAGAAAATTATGTAGAAATTAGGTAAAAAAACAAAAGTAAAAAATGTATGTTCACGCGATGTCCAGGAGACGTTTTTTAAGCCGTTTTTAGTATATATTTTAAAAAATTTTCGCCTCCGGCGGCTGGGGGACACCCCCAACCCCCCCCGCCGACGCTTCGCGTCGGCTGGCGCCGCTATGCGGCGCAGGCGGCGGCGCTTCGCGCCGCTTTGACAACACTTTTTCTCCCCCCCAGACCGACGTCCCTGAAATGACATCCTGACTGCGCCATTGCACATTATTATTAAAAGAATTTAAAAAATAAAATTTATAAGTTGCAATAAGGTCTTATTTTAATCTTACACAGTTTTAAAGCATTTATAAGCTTGTTTTACGTTTTTTTACGCGTTTTAAGCTCATTTTAAGGCAGCGCGGAAATATTGGGTACACCCCCCCCTCAAAATTTGGGTCTTGCTGGACACCCCCCCTAAAATTTGACCGCCCCTCTGCCCCCCCCCCCCCGCAAAATCCGAGAGGCTGCCCACCTATGACCCTGACACCACTGCCGCGCCATCTCAAAAAGTTTTTTAGCACTAATATAGAATTTTATAACTAAAATAGGCTATTTATGTATAACAAGAGTACAAAAGTACTGTTTTTTTACTACAAAACTGTGTTTGTAACAGTAAATTTTGACCTAAATTCATATCCAAAATTTGGCTTGGAAGGGGATGTGATCTGACAAATTGTGCAAATGTGGTAATTGGATTTTACAGTTAGCAAGCTTATACAATGAAGCACAGCCAAAAACACGGTTGTTAAGTTTGCTGGTCTTTCAACAAACATATACACAACTCACATTGAAAAATCGATTTGTAATCACGATTTTGTGATCTGACATATTGTGCGGTGGATTATAACATATAAGCAAATTTTAAAACCAATCTTAACGGCCGCTGGTTACAAGACAAGACTTGAACTAGTTTTATATTTAGGGTAACTGACTTAATTTTGGCCACCTTTTTTTTATTTTTTTGAATAAGTTTTTTCTGGCTTTTTCAATCAAGCCAAAATCTGGCCTAAAAATCAAACAATAGCTATATTTGTTACTCCAGTGCAAAATCTGAATATTTCTGTTACGCTTAAAAATCAGTAAAGGTTTAAACTTTTTTTTTAAAATGGCCGAAATTAAGGCGCGTGCCATCTATTTTGGCCACCCACAAAAAACTGGCCATAACTATTGCTTAAAGGAACAATAAAAATTTCTAAAGGTTGAAAATTTACCCTTAGGTATTGTTTTTGGTACATATAACTTAATTTTTCCCATTTACGAACTTTAATAGTTATTAGCAAGACGGGTCCGGCACAAAAGAGTCCCGGCACAAAAGAGTCCTGAAAAAAATCGCAGCTGGCACAAAAGAGTCCTGGCACAAAAGAGTCCCGGCACAAAAGAGTCCTGGAGAAAATACGTTTATGCGCCCAAGCGCAGCGAGCGCTGAGGTCGGCACAAAAGAGTCCTGGCATAAAATCAAATTTTTAGAGGTGACACGCAAATACGTACATTTAAAATAGAAAAAAACAACTGGTAAAAAATATAAGCAAACGCTAAAAAAATAAGAAATTTATGATACTGGCGAAAGTCGTATCTTGGTTCCTAACCATCACTCTAACTTGATGACCTTTTCCTGAGTATATCTGTCTCTTTAAATTTAGCTACCTTCTACATGCTTTTAGAAAACTTAAAGCTGCTCACAAAGAAGTTTTATCTGACTTGAAAGTGGTTTTTTCTGCCTCCTACAAACATGTGAGGTTGTTTTTTGGGGTAAGTTTACTTGCCTCGTCCTAGGTGTTTCTAAGCATGCCTCTGATGCAGTTTTACAACTTGTTACTTTTCTCCAGCCCGCTAATGAAAGGATTGAAAACCGTAATTATTGGATAAACATTTGTTTTCCTAAAACAAATAGCAACTTTAAAAAAAGAATTTTTAGCTAAATTTTTTTTAAATTTACTGTTTGTTGGTACTCTGACACAAAGAGTCACAATCAGTATAAAATCAACGTGACTCTGACTCAATTTGTTTAGATAATTTGTTTTTAAGATATAAAAAGGTCACAGTTACAAGCATAGATGTTTTTGGTCGGGTCCGGTAGAGGGGGGGGGTCCACCCCCGGGTGGAGGGCCAAAAATTTTTAGGAAGGGTCCAGGGGGTCCGGAGCCCCCTTGCTTTTTAGGGGGGTCAACCCGGGTGTGAGATTTTAAATTTAGGGGGGTTCAGGAGGTCCGATTTTTTAATAGTTTTTTAAAATCAATAATTTAAGTCTTTTTAGATCTAATATGGAATTTTATATGTTAAAATAGCCTATTTAGACCTAAAAACACTGTTTTTAACTAAAAAACCGTGTTTTTGACAGTAAATAAAAAAATTACACTTCCAAATCGGTCAGAAGGGGGGGGGCGTCACCCACGCTATATGGGGGGAAGGGTCAGGCCAGATCGCTCTTGAGCTTTGGGGGGGGAGGGGGTTCCCCCTGGATTTTTTCTAAGGGGGGTCCAAAATTTTGGCTGTAGGGGGGTGGACCCCTCTGTCCCCCCAAAAACATCTACAATGTATGGTACGAGTATTTTACAACGTTTTGACTGACTCAACTCATTGTGTCAAAGTAACTATGTACGTGTTGAAATACGTCATAAACTGGAAGACAGCTGAGGTGTGAACATTGTATGTCAGCTGTGAAATATTGATTTTACGCCAGGACCCTTTTGTGCGGACCTCAGCGCTTGCAGCGCTTGGGCGCATGAATGCATTTTCTCCAGGACTCTTTTGTGCCGGGACTCTTTTGAAGGTGAGCCTAGCAAGACTTTAAATAATTATATCAAAACCTTAAAAAAACAAGTTTTAATAATTTGTATCTTTTGTTCAATTTTTATTTTTGACTTAAAAAACGTCAAAACAAAGTCAAAGGAGCAAAAAAAATCTTTATAAATACGGTAGTACAATGATATTTAAAAAACAGCAAAAAACGGCAGGTTCTTTCACCTAAATTTTCAGGTGAGCTGAAATTAACGGAATCTTAAAATGCGCAGTTAGTTAAACGCATTGCAAAATGATTTTGAAGAAAATATCAAAACATGAAAATTGACAACTTTGAGCCTTAAATAGAAGATATTTTAAGGTTATATTTTGCTTCGTTCTAAATTTGATGCAGTTTAAACACAAAGCAAAAATTAGGAAAACCACAAAAAATTCACTTTTTGTATGAAAATGTTGATAATGTAGAATAACAAAAATAAAAAATTTTTGCAAAAACACTTTATTCAACATTAGTCCAGTTACTTTTGTGCCAGTTCTTTTATGTTTTAAAAATAAGTCAATTTTCTAACACCCTAAATTGGTGGCTAAAATTAAGGCGTGGCGGAAATTAAGTCAGTTACCCTACTGTCAAAAACACAGTGTTTTTGTAAAAAAACCCAGTGTTTTTATACACTTTTTAGGCCTAAACAGGCTGTTTTAGTCTATAACATTGAATATTGATATAGATCAAAATTGACCCAGACACATATTTTAACTATTTTTTCTAAAGTGAATTTCTCAAAACAAATTAGAGAATGTGTCACTTTACAAAAAATGGTAAAAAACATGTTTCTAGGTATTATGAACTTGATTTGAGTTGCTGATTTAAGTCAAGTTTAATATAATATACAGTTTTTAATGTTTAAAAAATCTCATTATTTTGAAAAAACAATTTACAATGTAAAAGACAATTTAAAAAAACGTATTAATCACCTTCGAGGACAAAAACAAAAAAAAACACAAAACCCCCCAAACCCAGAAAATGTGTTCATGCGCCCAAGCGCTGCGAGCGCTGAGGTCCGCACAAAAGAGTCCTGGCGTAAAATCAATATTTCACAGCTGACATACAATGTTCACACCTCAGCTGTCTTCCAGTTTATGACGTATTTCAACACGTCGTTACTCTGACACAATGAGTTGAGTCAGTCAAAACGTTGTAAAATACTCGTACCATACATTGTAGATGTTTTTTGGGGGGACAGAGGGGTCCACCCCCCTACAGCCAAAATTTTGTACCCCCCTTAGAAAAAATCCATGGGGAACCCCCTCCCTCCCAAAGCTCGATAGCGGTCCGGCCTGACCCCCCCCCTCTAGCAAGGCTGACCCCCCTCCTGGCCAATTTGGAAGTATAATTTTTTATTTACTCTCAAAAACACGGTTTTTTAGTTAAAAACAGTGTTTTTAGGTCTAAATAGACTGTTTTAACATATAAAATTTCATATTAGACCTAAAAAGACAAATTATTGATTTTAAAAAACTATTAAAAAATCGGACCCCCTGAACCCCCCCCTAAATTTGAAATCTCACACCCGGGTCGACCCCCTTAAAAAGCAAGGGGGGTCCGGACCCCCTGGACCCCCCTAAAAATTTTTGACCTTCCACAAAAAGGGGAAGACCAAAAACATCTAGGGGGTGGACCCCCCTCTACCGGACCCGACCAAAAACATCTATGCTTGTAACTGTGACCTTTTTATATCTTAACACACAAATAATCTAAACAAATTGAGTCAGAGTCACGTTGATTTTATACTGATTGTGACTCTTTGTGTCAGAGTACCAACGAACAGTAAATTTAAAAGAATTTTTAGCTAAAAATTCTTTTTTTAAAGTTGCTATTTGTTTTGGGAAAACAAATGTTTATTCCAATAATTACGGTTTTCAAACCTTTCATTAGCGGGCTGGAGAAAAGTAACAAGTTGTAAAACTGCATCGGAGGCATGCTTAGAAACACCTACCCCAAAAAACAACCTCAAATGTTTGTAGGAGGCAGAAAAAACTACTTTCAAGTCAGATAAAACTTCTTTG
This sequence comes from Microlaimidae sp. YZB2_3, assembly GCA_030248175.1. Lineage (NCBI taxonomy): Eukaryota > Metazoa > Nematoda > Chromadorea > Desmodorida > Microlaimidae > Microlaimidae sp. YZB2_3. The sequence continues at coordinate 9,097 of JASAMX010027106.1, forward strand.
TGAGTAGCTTTAATTTTTCTAAAAGCAGGTAGAAGGTAGTTGAATTTAAAGAGGCAGATATACTCAGGAAAAGGTCATCAAGTTAGAGTGATGGTTAGGAACCAAGATACGACTTTCGCCAGTATCATAAATTTCTTATTTTTTTAGCGTTCGCTTATATTTTTTACCAGTTGTTTCTTTTCTATTTTAAATGTACGTATTTGCGTGTCACCTCTGAAAATTTCATTTTATGCCAGGACTCTTTTGTGCCGACCTCAGCGCTCGCTGCGTTTGGGCGCATAAACGTATTTTCTCCAGGACTCTTTTCTGCCGGAACTCTTTTGTGCCAGGACTCTTTTGTGCCAGCTGCGATTTTTTTCAGGACTCTTTTGTGCCGGGACTCTTTTGTGCCGGACCCGATATTTTTTTGGTGGATGTTATAAACGTTTTTGGCCAACTATGTTTGGAGGTAGCCTATATTATTAAAATTTGCAATTTCCAGTACTAAAAACGTCTTTTTTCATATATGGGCAAGTTGGTCCGGATGGGGGGTTAAACCTGGATTTAAAGGCTAAGCTAAGCTTAAGCAAAAGCCTTAACTATGCCTAAGCAAAACCTGAGTGCAAAAAAAGTCGCAGTCCACACTGCAAGAAAACTAACACTGTGCTAAAAATCGCAGCGCAGAAAAACTAGCAGAAAACGGTGGATTTTTGCTAGAAAAGCCGCACAAACGTTTGCAAGTGCCACTTTTCTAGCAAAATTTTTGTCAAAAATTTAGTGTGCAGTTGGACATTCTCTTGGGTTATATATTTTAGTAGTACCAAATACTATCTTCTTAATTATTTGGTGCCAATTATCGATTTGACTGATCCGAAAGTAAAATACGCATGTAAAACATCCTAGTACCCCAAATTGAACTGGTAGACCTTAATTTTGAGGTTATTTTTTTGCTTTAAGTCTTCTTTAAAAAGTTATGAGCCCATTTAATTTAAGCCCAAATTTTACCTATTTTTGGTATGTACAATTTTTGTTGTTAGGAAAAAAATTTTGTTAAGCAGCAGAATTAAAAATTATATTTTCACATTGCTAAAAATCAGAAGAATCTGAAAATATTAAAAAAATTAAAAAATTTGTTGGTCACATGGACCACCACAAACATGGACATTTTTTTGGCTTTAAAAGCTAATATAAGCTTACTTTAAAAATTCAGTCAGGGGGTTGGGGGGCAGAATGCCCCCTGGGGATGAAATTTTTTATTTAAGGCGCTAAAATACACTAGAAAATTTAATTCCAGATGATACATATTATAAAATTTAAGGTTTTTTATACCTATACTATACATTTAAAACAAGTGTTTAAAACATTAATAAAAGGACAATATTATTGTTTATAGTAGTTTTATTAAACATGTATGCCTTAAATACTGAACTGGATAATCAATTTAAAATTGAAAAACTAAGATAAATTGTCAATTTAAACTACCCGCGTAGCGGGAAAAACCATTAATATGCTTTTGGAAGGCATCAGGAAAGTTTCTGTATTAATATTAAAGCAAAAATTTTTTCTCCAAAATTAAAAAACGCCCCTTCGCCCCCCCTGGCTACGCCACTGTATATATATATATATATAGTAACGACAATAAATGAACACGCCAAAACCATACTAGAATGAATCAAAATCATTATAAAATCAACCAAATATTGATTAATTATATTTCTTAGTAATTTTTTAAATTAAAAAATGTCATTGACAAAGACACTGGTAATGATTCTCAGATCATTGCTTCTTGGAGCTTTGGAGCATCCCAGCTCTGGAGCATCTACCTTAGTTTGTTAATTTTTTGAATAGGTACCAAATTAAGGAATAAATTCATAGATTATTCTGTCAAAAAAAATCCGGTTGGCTGTTTAAAGTCTCAGGTTTCCCTTTTCTTCTGAAATTTTGTACAATGTAATGTAATTATTCTTGGTTCTTGAGTATTTTTGTATGTGATTTTATATTTTTTCTGTTGCTTTTATGCTACTTTATTGGTATATTTAAA
>JASAMX010027107.1:0-10856 GCA_030248175.1 Microlaimidae sp. YZB2_3
TTTACCATACCAGGCAGATTCATACAAACTTTTCTTAAAACATTTCAATGTTTGAAATTTTTACAATTAAACTTGCAGCCAAACACTGTTTAAGACCCTTTTTGCCTAAAAACACTTTACTCATTTAAGGTTTATTCACTAAAAATTGTTCTATGCATACAATAACATATTTCTCTGCGTGGAAAACGCCGTAATCTATGCAAATTCTTTGTGAAAGCGGAAGACGAAACCCACTAGGGTGTTTAATAATAAATCACACTGATTATGTATGTATGTTGATTTTTTTAGGAATTGTCTGTTTGAAATGTGTTATCAAGATTTGTATGTAAAATCAAATTATATGGCTACAAATGTTAATATACGCAAGTTATTTCTCGTCAACACCGCCTCAAAAAATGCGGGAACGTCGACAATTTTTACACTGAAGTTCGCTGGACAAGGACTTTTTTTTAAAAGAACAATATGTAGGAGTTTAATTAAGGGAAATGTATGATTTATTTATAAAATTATGCTTTATTGTTTAGTTTATTACATTGTTTTGTTGTTAAAAACATTAATTTTTAATTCTAGTTTTTTCCATAAAAAATATTTGTTTTAATATTTTTATATCTAAAGTTTTATTTGTATTCCAGCAAACGGCAAAACAAAATTTTGAAAAAAAGCCTTATATTAAATGGAATAGTAATGAAGCTACAATAAGGCCAAAAGCTTAAAGGAGCACTGTCACAAATCAAATTCCTATAACGCCCGAACCGGACTGCTCCTTTAATACCAAACCTACCTAACTCAACTTTGGTATTTAGAGTACTCCACTACAAGGCTACAACATTTTTAAATTTCAGCTGAATCGGTTTAGTATTAAAGGAGCAGTCCGGTTCGGGCGTTATATGAATTTGATTTGTGACAGTGCTCCTTTAATGCCAGAAAAGACTGAAACAAGTGTTTTTAAAACAGGCAAATTAATAATAAATTTTATTAAGCTTTCAGAAACAATAAAATTTAATAAAAAGAATAAATGTAAAAGCTTTGGTTTACGTTTTTTAACCATTTTACGAAAATTATTATAAGAAATTTTCACAGCGTGGATAAATTTTTGCATGCGTTAATCAGCTATATTGATACGACGGCATTAAAGTCACACGTCACCAAAACCGTTAAAAGATAATATTATTATTATTAACGTCTATTTAAACCCAAATATCCAGATCTAAGTCTGAAAAACCTTAAAAAATTTAGATTTAATATAAGGCGACTTTTACTTTAACAATTACTTTGCCAGTTAATTTGTTTTATGTAATAGATAGAAAACATTAAAGAAAACATTTTTTAAGCATTCCCCGTTTTTATTCCCATCTAATTTATTTAGTGTCTATGCATTATTTGTATTAAAAACTTTATTGACATGTTTAGTATTTTAGTTGATTAAAAATGACAGTTTTTGTCAAAACGTCCCGATTTTAACATGGTTTTAAACATTTTTTTTTCTAACTTTTTAATAAAAACATTATCTCTCGTTTTTGTCTTCATTTTAAGATTGTTGTTCCCTCGTGTATAATCTACAGATTTTGTTATCAAATAAAACACATAAACTTATAAATTTATTTAAATAAAACTCCATTAACTATGTATTGTGGATCTTACTTTTACTAAGCAACCTAAAAAAAACCATAAAATTAAGCTAAACATTTTCTTAATAATTTCTTTATTTTCAATCAATGATTTGGGGTCGCATTCTGAAGAAACCCTTATATTTACCCCAATAAATCTATTCCAATGAAAATAAAAACAATAAATATATATTGTAAATAAATAAACCTGCCGCATATAGGACAGAAAATGATTGCAATAAATTTTTAAAAATTTTTTTTATCGCGCCGCAAAACCACCTCGCGCAAAATAAAAAATTTAGTCGATGCTCGTATTTTTTTTTATTAAATTAATCCTACTGGAGAAAATATTTATCCATATTTATCTTGAGTAAGATAAATTCTTATTCTTAAAACAATAGAAAAAATTTAACCCAACTTTATCCTAGGACCTATTTCATAAAGATCTTTGTAATTGTAAATTAATAAACGCATTTAATTTCTTCTTATTTTATTAATTAAAAAATATGTACATAACTGTGGAATTTACGGAATTTACAGACATGTAATTTTTTAAATTCTAGATTCAATTTTATTAATATACTTTTTAACTAAAAATACAAAAGAAAAATATGCGTTTATTAATTTACAGCTGTAAATTAATTACAAGCAATTTTTATAAAATAGGCCTCTGGGTAAAATTGATTTTTCACTCGCATCCTTAAGCACGTAAAAAAAAGTTATCCGAGGATAACTTTTAATCGCGCGTCAGAATGCGACCCCTGTTCTTCAATAATGCCAGTTTTCTTAGGTACTCTTTTGTGTCAGTAGTGTTTTATGTCGAAGTCGCTTGGCGCTGCAAAAACACAAATCGCGCAAGACTTCTCTGTGCCGTAGGGTTACTGACTTAATTTCGGCCACCTTTTCTAAATTTTTTTTTTTGAATAATTTTTTTGGCTTTTCGAATTAAGCCAGGATTTGGTCTAAAAATTAAACGACAGGTATTTTTGTTATTCCACTGCAAAAAAAATTTATGTTACACTCAAAAATCAGTGGAGGTTTAAACTTTTTTTAATAAAGGCCGAAGTTAAAGCGCGTGCCATTAACATCGGCCACCCAGACAAAATTGGTTATGACTATTGCTAACATGAACAATAAAAATTTTTAAAGGTTACAAATTTATCCCTAGGTATTGTTCTTGGTACACGTAACTTAATTTTGTCCCGTTTGCAAACTTTTATAGCTATTAGCAAGACTTTAAACCATTATGTCAAGTTTAATAACACGGGTTTTTTGTTGATTTTTTTTTGGTGTGAAAAAATATTTCAACATAAAATGGCTTTTGTTGCAGCCAGCCAATTTTAAAGAAAGCCTGGTAAAAATTTTACTCCATTCTATTGAGTTTTTTTATATTTTTAACCTAAAAATAACAAAAAAAAAACAAAATCCGCCTTAATTTGGTCACCTTTTTTTGGTTTAAAAATACAAAAACAAAAGCTTAAAGCACAAAAAAACGATTACATAACCCAAAATCATCAAATTTAAGGGTAAACAAGACGTTAAAAAAGTTAAGGAGTAGTATAATTCCACACCAACCCTTGTTTATCTTTGATGTTTTATATCTGACTGCATTCCTCCGCCAAGAAAATAACCTCAGTTTTTTACTGCATTCCAATAATCTTTAAAATGAAATGAAATGAAATTAGTTTACTTTCATAATTGTCATCAAATTTAACAGAAAGAAGGCAAGCACAGGTATATGTAGATACAACTAGCGCACAAGCCCTAGGGATACATTTTACAGTACATTGATAAATCAAAATTATTAAGTTGTTTACGAAATACACATAATTTTGGTGATTTAACTATTTTTACATTAAGATTATTTCAAATTTTTATAACTCTTTGAGAGAAAAAAATACTTTCGACAATCTATATTATATTTTTCAAAGCACAGGTATATGTAGATACAACTAGCGCACAAGCGCTAGGGAGACATTTTACAGTACATTGATAAATCAAAATTATTAAGTTGTTTACGAAATAAACATAATTTTGGTGATTGAACTATTTTTACATTAAGATTATTTCAAATTTTTATAACTCTTTGAGAGAAAAAATACTTTCGACAATCTATATTATATTTTTCAAAGCACAGGTATATGTAGATACAACTAGCGCACAAGCGCTAGGGATACATTTTACAGTACATTGATAAATCAAAATTATTAAGTTGTTTACGAAATAAACATAATTTTGGTGATTGAACTATTTTTACATTAAGATTATTTCAAATTTTTATAACTCTTTGAGAGAAAAAAATACTTTCGACAATCTATATTATATTTTTCAAAGCACAGGTATATGTAAATACAACTAGCGCACAAGCGCTAGGGAGACATTTTACAGTACATTGATAAATCAAAATTATTAAGTTGTTTACGAAATAAACATAATTTTGGTGATTGAACTATTTTTACATTAAGATTATTTCAAATTTTTGTAACTCTTTGAGAGAAAAAATACTTTCGACAATCTATATTATATTTTTCATTCATTTTGAATTTTAAGTTGTGCCCAAGAAAACAAGAAGAATTGTCTATAAAAAAAAAATCTGCACATTTTACATCAACCGTATTATGAACAATGTTATAAACCATACAAAGGTCGGCTTTTAATCTTCGTATTTCTAATAATTCAAGATTTAGTTTCTTAAGGCGGGAAGCATAGCTATCGTATTTAATGTTGTAACGTCGACATACAACTCTTGTATAGTACTTCTGTATGCGTTCGATTTTGTGGATATCAGTTTTAGCATACGGATTAAAAACCTGAGTGTTTTGTTCTACTAAAGGTCTTACGTACACAATAAATGCCTTAACTAATACATCACTGTTTTTGCTACAAAAGCTACGTAATAACAACCCTGCTCTGAAAATGCCTTAGCTGCTATTTTTGAACAATAATCACGATATTTTAAGCTATTCGTTAAGTTTATACCAAGATCTCGAATATTTGTAACTTGATCGATTTTTTTATTTGAAAGTGTGTATGCACATTCAGGTATTGACATATTACCACTTGAAAATATTTTACACTTTGAAAAAAATACGGAAAGCTACTAGTCACTAGCCCACTTTGTAAATTTTTTAAGGGATGAAACAAGATCTTGGTTATTACCATCTTTTCGTACCTGGTAAAATTTACCATCGTCGGCAAACATTTTTATCTTACAGGAACCAACAGTACAATTAACAATATCGTTTATGTATATTAGAAACAGGAGTGGCCCAAGAACGGAGCCCTGAGGCACTCCTATTTTTACCTATTATTTTTGTGGTTCAGATAAATGGTCTCCGACAATGACTGATTGCGTTCAGTTAGTCAACAAAATTTTTATCCAATTAAATAGTTCATAACGAATACCATATGATTTAAGTTTGATCATCAATTTAGAATGGCATACTGAATCAAATGCTTTTTTAAAATCAATGAACATAGCATCAATACGCAATTTTAGAATCAATCATTTTAAGGAAGAAGGCCGGAAAGCCGTCTGGGGATCGTGACAATTTGTTTGGTAGTTTTTGTATTGCTTTTATTTTTTTATCATGCGAAAATTTTACTGTATGAAGACCAATATTATTTGGCACTTTTTGCGGAAAATTGGGTTTTTGTTATTATTGTCAGTAAACAAATTTGCAAAAAACTCGCTAAAAATTTTGGACTTTTTCTTATCATCTATAGCATATTGGCCGTTTTTCTTTTTAATCGGAGAAATACAGGGTTTATTTTTTGTTTTAAAATTTGCATAATTAAAAAACGCATTAACATTGTTTGACTCGATAATACTTATTTTTTTGTCTTCAAAATATTTTTGGCAGCATAATCATATTTTTGACAACAGGACTTATATTTTTCTTTATATTGTGGATTTCTTTTTTTTTTTTGACGGTGAATTTTGAATTTTTCATTGGTTAATTTTTGGATAAATTTCGGAAAACAAAATTTCGAAGGCCGTTTTACAGTTTTTGGTACAAAAGTGTCAATACAATAGTTTAGCTCTTCCGAAACCTTTAAAAAAATTTTTTCAAGATCGGGAGTCCCATCAAATTTTTTACAATCAGACGCTAATTTTAGCCAGTTGGTTTTAGCTAAATATTCCTTAATTTCGTTTTCTTAATTTTTGCTTTCTTCAAATTCGGAATGATTTTGTTTGTTATATTGTTATTTTTAGAAATATTCAAATTAAAATCGATTGCGTCGTGATCACAATTTTCAGTTAAAGGGTCAGTAACATTTACCGACCTGACTAAATTTGGTGAATTACATAAAACAAGATCTAAACAATTTTCATTTCGTGTAGGTTCTTTTACAAACTGGGTTAAATTATTTTTAAGACATGCATTTACAAACTTGATACTGCACTGGTTTCCTTTGCTAACTGGAGTTGACCAGTCAATTTTAGTAAAGTTAAAGTCACCACAAATAATTATTGGTTTTTGGTGTTTGAAACAAAATCAAAAAGGCTGCACAGAGTTTTGGTGATTTTCATATGAGAAGTTCCTATACCGGTTTCTTGATAGTTCAAACCTAGCCAACTGGTGTTGGATTACTCCAGCCCGCACAGATGTTTACTACGTAGCTCTTATGAATGCATCCCTCCGCCAAACGAAATAACCTGGCATTTTTACTGTGTTTTAATTAACTTTCACAACTTTTTGAAGCATTGGTACTCTACATCGTGTTAAGCGGTGAATTAGGTGGGGAAATCCCATTGACATTGATATTTACTATATTCACTATATGACTGCATCCCTCCGCTAAGAAAATAACTTGACTTTTTTAATGTGTTTCTATATTATATTAAAAAAATTCCTTTCGGTCTATTCATAATTTAATACAACCTAGTAAATTATGTGTTTTGTAACCCCACCCGTACACATGATGGTGCAAATCGTGTTAAACAGGTTCTTTCACGTGAATTTTACCGTGGCTGAAATTAGCGGAATCTTAAAATGCGCATTTAGTTACACGCATTGCAAAGTTATTTATAAGAAAAAATCAAAACATGAAAATTACCAATTTTGAACGTTAAATAGGAGTTATTTTAAGGTTATATACTGCTTCGTTTTAAATTTGATGCAGTTTAAACACACAGCAAAAATCCAGAAAATCACAAAAAAATCTCCTTTTTGTATGAAAATGTTGATAATGCAGAACAACACAAATAATAAAACTTTTGCAAACACACTTTATTCAACATTCATCCAGTTACACTTTTGTGCTAGTTCTTTTGTGTTTTAAAAATAAGCCAATTTTCTAACACCCTAAATTGGTGGCCAAAATTAAGGCCTGGCCGATATTAAGACAGATACCTTACTGTGTTTTTGGCAGTACTATTTTATGGGGTAGTCTTGCGTGAATATAGGCTAGTCTTGAATTAGGGTTTTTTAGTGTAAAGAGAGTACAATGACAACTAGCGCCAATCATATGTAGGGGGAAAATTGGAAAACAGCGAGCGACTAGTACGGTTATTAGTACTAGTTACTAGTGACTAGCGACATTTTATGGTTTAAAATATTTCAAATATTTATTGATTTAAAATCTCGACCCCTTCCTCTAAAATTTCTTTAATACTTCCTAATATTACGAAAGCAAAAGAATTTTTTGGGGGATTTTTAGTTTTTTGCCGCTTCGTAGTTACGGCGCTGCTGGGCGCTTGGTTTCCGCTTGGTTTTTAATGTTTCAATTACAGAAAAAGTCTTTAAAAGTTTGGAATGGACTTTTTAAAAATAATTTTAAAATTTTATATAGTTTTACAACCAGAACATAAAAAAACTATTTAGGCTTGAAATTAGTTTTAAAGCACAAAATTCAGTATCATTTTCTTTCTAATTTGAAATCATTGTGCACGAAAATACTATTTTAGTGATGACTTCCTACTATTGTGACGTTTAATCAAAAAAAATTATTTAGCACGAAGTGATATATTAAAGCACTTTAACATAGTGAAACATATCATTGTGTAGCAATTTTAATTAAGTATAGGTTTAAATTAAAAAAACTAAGAAAACTACGATTTTTTAAAATATTTCATTATTACTTTATGTACCCTCTTCTGTACTGTAAAAGACGCTTATGTAAAACCTGGGTTTGTTTTGTGGTACTTGCTTGTCCAGTACTCCTATGTGTTGGAACCTATTTTTTATCTTACAAATACCACGATGTATCTCATAATTTGTTTGTACTTAAAAAATATCTCGTTTTAAGTTACATTATATATCTGAACATTTATATATATGTTTTTCATTCGTTATAGACTATAGTCTATACAAAAATGATGCGGACTGGCGACAAAACTCGAACTTTGAAATGTTATATATCCATAACGGAGTTTAGAATATGTGCTGGGCATATATGCAAGCATAGCTTAGACTCTTGGCTATCTTTTGAAAAGGTTAAAAATGTTTTTCGATGACGTCATCACTACAGCCGTTGCGGTGAAAAAAACCTGGTCCCAAAAAAAACAAAACTTTTTTATTAGTACGAGATAAGAAACGCGGCTTGGTATGCTATTAAAACATACTGAGTTTTTTCTGAAAGTTTGAGCGAATTCGGCTCGCTCAATTTTTTTTTTATGATGCGTTAAATGCGCGCGGTTTTCGCGATTTTGCGCCAATTTTGACCGCGCTAATACACTGTCGGAATTATTTATTTTGTTTTGCTTCCTGCTCGAAGTGTGTACGATATTGATCATATTGTTATATATTAAATGTCCGCCAATTTTTTTCTCGTTCCTACACAATAAAAATTTTTTTCAGGTATGGACCCCCAAAATTTTTTTGGGGTTCCAAAAAAAATGACCTTTTTTGCTTTTGATGTTTTGTTTACAAAACTGCCAAAAATGTATTCTAGGCGCCACAAGCAATCTTTTAAGCATTCGTTTGTGCAAAAAAAACCCATTATTGAGCTTATAATAAGCCTATGAACTTTGGGTTGGGCCAATTTGGCATTTTTGGTGATTTTAATGGTTAATGCACGCCACAAGACGTGTGCAGAATAAAAATTTTAACAAAAACACCAACTAAAACAATGAAATTCTATGATTTCGTTTTAACTTTATAACATAATAGTCTGTTTTTGGTAAAATTACATGGCAAAGCTGTAACACATTTCTTTTAAAAATTCGAAATTTCATGTAAAAGACCGCTAAAAAATTATTATGACTTCGTTTTTTATTGTTTCATGCCGCTTTGTAGTGTAACTACACCACTGTTTTGCTTGGGTATTTTTTTGGATTTTTTATAAATGCTGCTATGCGTTTCACTGCGATTTACTTTTAAATTTGTGTGTATCTTTCCTACTTTGCACCTTGGTAATGCAGGCCGCGCCCGCTGTTGCAATTTCACTTGCCTTCCAGGAATTTTTTCAATTCCCCTGTTCTCTCCGCAGCGTTCAGTTATTGCACGCTGGAAGTAAAAAATCGATATGTAATTCTTCCGGCATTCAAAGGCTAACAGGAGAAAACTCCGCAGCTGACTCCGCAGCAGAGTTACCTGGAGTGAAATAACCTTTTTTAAGCTTAAGGCTATGCGTTCCTAAGCCTAAGCAAAGCCTTAAAAACAACCTAAACTTTAACAAATAGCTGCGCGAAGAAAGTTTAGGTTGTGTTTAGGCTTTGCTTAGGCTTAGGAAGGCGTAGGCTTAGTTAACTTTATATGTGTTTAGCGGTTTATGGTTTTTGTTTTCACCTTTCCACTACGTTTTCTATTAAACTCCGCTGGGGAGTCAGCTGCGGAGTTTTCTCCTAATAGCCCATTCAAAGGCCTCCTGTAGTATGTCTCGGGCATTTCACTTCCGGTTCTCTTCTCTACATACCCCCCCCCCCCCCGTCGCCCCTCTTCATTGTTACACTCTGGGCGAAAAACTTAATATCGCCTCATAGCATTTTCAAAAACAGATTTCTTTATTCAAAAGATTACATTTTAAAAAACATTACAAACTTTTGCACAAAACGTTACATGCATGTCTAAATAGACGTAATGTCTGTGTGTGTGTGTGAGTCTGTCTGTGTGTCTGTGTGTTCCCTAACTCCTCCCTAACCACCCAACGGATTAAGGTGAATGAGGTATCGTTGGAAAACTTAACCCCAAGAAGGTATCGTAAGGGGGTTGAAATTTTGAAACAACTTACATGGACATTTCTATACTGGACAGCGCGTTTTCACAAAAGGGACCCCATGGATTTTGGAACTTAAAAAATTTTTTGACTCAGAATTGGCTTAAACTTATTGGAAAGAGTAATTAGGCAATGTAAATCCAAAATATCATAATTTTTGAAAAAATGAACATGGACATATTTATACTGGACAACGTTTTTTTTCATTAAAGAAAGGAATTACCTTGCTCACCAACCACAAAAGGGATTGAGCTAAATGAGATATGATTGCAAAACTTACGGTCCGGAGAATGTCATAAAGAGGTTGAAATTAAAAAATAAATTGCATGGACATCTTTTGGTTGGATAACACATTTTCACAAAAACAGGGCCCTAAAACTTTTTGTCTTTGATTTTGATATCCCCCCCCCCCCCCCCCCCCCCCCCCCCCCCCCCCCCCTTTTTGTGAAAAGCTTGCCCCAATAGCCCACAAATTTTTTTTAAAAAATATCTCCAGTGGTTCATGAGTTATGACCCCCGAAAAATGACAATTCTGTACGTGAAAGATTGCTCAATGGGTATGAAGATTTACATTACAAATTATGCACTCAAAAAACAACTACTTTTCACTTTTAATTTGATAGCTTGATCGTTAAGATTGGTGCAGTATTTGTCAAAATATTGCTTTTCCTGACAAAACAACCGCGATTTTTTTGCTAAAAACACCAAAGGATAGCAGTTATTTTATGAAGTTTTCCCAACCTTTCTTTGGTAATAATATGTTGTCCAGTATAACGATGCCCATGTTATTTTTTTTTAAAATTTCAACCCATTTATGACATTTTCCAGACTGTAAGCTTTGCAATGATATCTCATTTAGCCCAATCCTTTTCGTGGTTAAGGAGAAAGTTTGTTGCCCCTTTCAGTCAAAAAACCTTGTCCAGCATAAAGATGTCCATGTTCATTTTTCCAAAAACATGATATTCTGGCTTTAAATTGGCAAATTATTTTTAATAATAAGTTTGAGCCAATTTGAAGATCAAATTTTTTCAACTTCCAAAGACCATAGGGCCCTGTTTTTGTGAAAATGTTGTGGCGGATAGCGTTGAG